>OVBE01001176.1:0-18347 GCA_900406425.1 Iberis pinnata
CCTAAAATTATCTTTGCATCCCCTGATACAATACTCACGCTTCCGGCGGAGTTTGTTATTTTGAGATCGGAGAAATACTTTTTATCTTTAAATATTGTGTGCGTTGTCGCACTGTTTGCCAGAATAGTATCTCCATCTTTGATCTCAAATTTTGACATTTTTCTGAGTAATCATAAAATATGCATCAACATATAAAAATATGATACTTATAATATAAACGATACTTTACATTACAAGAAAACTATTTTAATACAATACAAAAACATAGTTTTTAAACAAAGTTATCATGTCATTCATTTCTTAGTCAATATTTTCCATTGATGCTCCAGGATCAAGGAAATCTGCAACATCTAGATGAGTATCTCCATCAAAGCCACGAAAACTAGGTCCGGCTTTATGAGTGAAATTTGTTTCAACTCCTTTTTCTTTCATTTTCAGAGATTCTTGGTACATGTCAACTAGATTTTTGGCGTACGACGGGTACCCAACCAGTGGTCCTTTCCACCACATATGTAACAAGAATCTCCACCTTGTTTTTTGATTGTACGACCACCATCATTTCCCGGAAACTTCTTAATTTTTTTCCCCAAATTACGATTATAACGTGATATAAAAATAGATTCTAATCCAATAACATAATATGAATTAAGTCTTTAGATTAGAGCACTAATAAATTAACTTCTTTATGAAATTTATAAAGTGACTAACTAAGAAATATTTTGGTAAGAAATTTGGAGAGAAAGATTATACTTATGCTTTTATTTTTTCTTAAACTTATATCTTTACAAATGAGTTACAACCTCTATTTATACTAATGAGGATGACTTATACACATGACACATACACAAACATGTGTCAACAAGCTAAGTAGGATGAGTGTACTAAGATGATGAATAATCACTAATCTTCATGACACTTGTCAAACATGTAGATAAGATTAGTGGTACCAAGTGATGAATAATTACAATTTCTTAACAAAGTGTTTTTTTTTTGAAGGGTTGAAAATTATAAGAATTATGTAAAAAAAATCTCTCAAAGAATACATTAAGAAGTTATAAATCACTGGTAACTAAGAAAAATGGATAAGAGAGTAAGAGATGGAAATCTACATAGCGGCTGTCAAACAAATGAAGAAACACAAATATAAAAAGAGAGACATACCACTTCCTATGGAACAAAGTATTCTTCTTTTATTTAGAATGTACAATACTATGGTTTTATATACACCAAGAGTCTATAACTCTCCTAGGTTTTCCATAACTAGATTTATGCACTTTACATTTGTATATGATTTACTTCCCTTATACGCCCTCAAAAGATGAAGGGAGCTTTACAACTCCAATCTTGGAACATAGTTGCTAAAACAGTTGGCGCGAGAGAGGTTTAGTGAGTCCATCTGCTAATTGGTCATGTGTGGAAATATGTGTGATCCGAAGCATACCCCAGTGGACTTGGTTGCATAAAAAATGATAATCCAAGCCGATGTATTTCATTTGCGAATGAAACACCGGATTGGCACACAAGTACGTTGTGCCTATGTTCTCACAGTAAATAGCCAGTGTCGTAGGTAGTGTAACACCTAACTCAGACAGAAGAGAACAAATCCCGCGTATCTCAGTGGTCGTGTGTGAAACTGCTCTATATTCTGCTTCCCTCGATGATCGAGCAACTCCTCTCTGTTTTCTTGAAGACCAAGAGACCGGAGTGGAACCAATGTAGATGATATACACATTGGTTGAAACGAAATCATGAGTGTCTCCTGCCCAATCGGCATGAAAATAAGCACGGAGACTAAGATGAGTTTATTTCTTGAGATAGATACCACATGAAACAGTACCCGCTAGATAATGTAGTACATGTTTAACCGCTTGCATATGAGCATCAATTGGACGATGCATAAATTGCGATAACCGGTTGACGGCATACGCAATACCAGGCCTAGTGAACCCCATATATTGTAAACTGCCGACAATAGACTGATATAAATTCGGATTCTCTAGAGGAGTACATGTGGCAAGTGTGATTTGCGGACTCGTCGGAAGAGGAGTAGGTACTGGTTTGGAGTCAAACATGTTCATCCGTTGTAGTAGATCAAGTGTGTAACGTCATTGCATCAGATGCATACCTGTATTGGTGCAATGTACTTAAATTCCCAAAAAATAAAGCAAGTATGTTGGATCCTTGATTGAGAAACGAGTGGCCATTAGAGACAAGACATGTTGGTGATGCAAGGAAATGTTCCCGGTGACCAAAATATCATCTACATACACAATAACATAAGTGAAAAGAGTAGTGTGAATGTAGATGAAAAGAGAAGTATTAGCCAAGGAATTCGTGAAACTAAGACTGAGTAGATGCGCTGGAAGAGCAATGTACCAGACACGAATAAATTGTTTTAGTCTGTAAATAGGCTTCTGCAAGCGACAAACATGAGTTGTGAGTTGTGTGATTCTCTTCGACCAAAAAAAACATGAGTTGTGTGATCTTGATCAATAAAACCAGGTGGTTGATTCATATGCACAACTTCCGTAAGATGATCCCGCAAGAAACCGTTATTAACATCCACTTGCTTAACATACCATGAATTCTGTGTTGCAAGCTTAAGAATAACCCGGAGTGTAGTCGATTCTATGACTAGGCTGAAAATCTCCTTATAATCCATACCATATTGCTGGGAAAAGCCACAAGCTACTGAACGCGACTTCAACCGATCAACTTCACCATCTACCTTGTATTTTGTTGTTAAAAGCCATTTGTAGGAGATGAGATTTGATTCAGCTGAGGGGGCACAAGAATCCAAGTTTAATTTTGAAGCAGTGCTTCAAATTCCTGTGACATAGATGCTCGCCATTGTGGGTCTTTCAGAGTTTGATTAACAGTGCGCGGTTCTTTGTTAGGTGATGCTGAAGCGGATGCAAGGATGGTAAATTTATTTGTCGGTTTATTGATATGGTTTTTGGATCGTGTCTGCATTTTGTGACGATTTTTTGGTGGTGGTGAGGAGGGATTTTGTGGTGGTGGTGAGGTAGTGGGAATCAGCAAAGGAGATGTGTTAATGGATTGGGCCTGCGAATTAGAGGGTGTAGTTGTATGTGCTTGGGCTTGGACATGAGTTGGGTGTTGGGCCGTGGAAGGCAGTCCATGGTGTGGAGATGTGGGGATGGAGTAAGGATAGGTGTCTGCGAGCCATGGGTTTCAAGAACCAGTGTTTGGGCTTTGACATTAGTTGGGTGTTGGGCTGTGGGATTCAACCCATTTTGATGAGAAATGGGCTCAGTGGAACAAGGAAAAACAAAATCACAGATAAGTGTTGAAGGCGATACTTGAGACGTTGTTGTAGGAGATTGTGACGATGACTGAGGCGGTGAGTTGCGGTGAAGAATCTAATTGGGGGACCAGGGAGAGATGAAAAGACCAATCGATGGACAGAGTGTGTATCAGTAGGTGCCAATGGCGATGCATTAGTGTTAGAGGAGATTTGGGAGATGACCCAAAATGGAAATTCATCCTCTAAATATTGGACATGACGAGATGCGTAGATTCACAAACTGACGAGATCAAGACAGTAATAAGCGCTCTGGGTTAGAGAATATCCTAGAAATACACATCGTAGATAGCGATTATGTAGCTTGTGTTTGGTATACGGGCGAAGCCATGGAAACAAAAACACCCAAAGGTACATAACTTCATGTAGTTCGAAGATTCATTGAAAAACCTCTGATAAGTTGATGACATTTTCAGAATTGGAGTTGGCATACTGTTGATTAGATATACGGCAGTAGCAAACGCATACAACCAAAATTGTTTCGGAACCGAGGCCTGAGACATAAGTGTGAGTCTTGTTTCAACTACATGTCAATGTTTTCGTTTTGCCAGGCCATTATGTTCCGACGTGTGAGGCAGTGTAGTGAAGTGGGACATTCCAACGTCGCATAGGTATGTATTTAGAGCAAAAAATTCTCCCCAATTGTCGGAGAACAGAGTTCTAATTTTCTGTTGAAATCGATTAGCCACCATATTATGAAAAGTGATAAAAGTATCTTTGACCTGAGATTTATGAGTTAGCAGAAAAAGCCATGTATATCGGGTGTATTGATNATACAGAGTTCTAATTTTCTGTTGAAATCGATTAGCCACCATATTATGAAAAGTGATAAAAGTTTCTTTGACCTGAGATTTATGAGTTAGCAGAAAAAGCCATGTATATCGGGTGTATTGATCCACTAATATAAGATAATATTTGTGGTTAGTGTTTGAGAGGATAGGGGATGTCCAAACATCTGTAAGAACCTACTGAAATAGATGAGTTGAATGAATAGATGATTGGTGAAAGGATAGTTTATGACTTTTGTTTAGCAAAAAATCGGAACAATGTGAAAGTTTGGTAGATGTAGAAATATCAGGCAAAGAAAACTGTAAAATAAGATTGTTTAAAACATAATTAGATGGGTGACCTAATCGAGAGTGCCAATGATGCTTTGTTTTTTTTTCAGGAGACGCAAACAACGCTTGATAGTGCGACTTGGACACAGGCCACTGATATTTTTCATCCTTAGTTGTACCTTGGATTAAGAGGTCCCCCTTTTTCAGATCCTTCACCTGAAATAAGGCAGGGAAAAATTCCACAGAGACATGATTATAATTGCACAAACGATATATTGATATCAGTTTCTTGTGAATTTCAGGAACACATAAGACGTCATTGAGGAATAAAGATTGATCATGAGAGGGTAGAGTAAGAGAACCAGTCTGAGAGATGGTCATTGCAGAACCATCAACAATGGTGAGAGCATCATTTGCAGCATATGGGTTGTGAAGAGACAGGTTGTTGAGATCGGAAGTGACATGATGTGTAACACCGCTGTCTAACAGCCATTCCCGTGAGTTGTTAGGAGACATAGCAGCTACATTAGCACGGGGCTTCCATGGAGAAAATTGTTGAGACTACTGTTGGCCAGATACTTGGTATTGAGGGCATCGTTTCGCACTATGGCCTTGGACGCCACACAATTTACAGCGACCAAGGTAGGGTCTCGGAGGACGGGTAGTGGTACGGTGGTGCTATTGATGCTAATATGGTGAGGACCAAACCTGCTGCGGATTAGCAGATTGATTCTTGTAGGTGAATTGGTTTTGATTGTTGTTTTGGTTGTGTCCTCGGGATTCCTGATTGGTAGGTCGATGTTGGACAACATTTGTTGTAACTGGAAATGGAGCAGAGATGTCGGTCTGTGCAAGAAGTTTCGCTTCATGGTTAAGGAAACGCTCATGTAGATTAGCAAGGGTTGGTGAGACATCACGTCCTTCAACCTGGTCAATAACAAGCTTATATTCCCCAGGGAGGCCTTCAAGAATGACATCAACATGGTCTTCATGCTCAACATCCTTACTAAGTATGGCAAGTTGATCTAACCGAGCTAGGGCACCTTGAAAGTAAACGTCAATTTTCTTGGTTTCTTTCTTCCATTGTTTTAGTTGTGTTTTGAGATTTTTAATGTGGTCTCTGCTAGGTTTAGTGATATCACTCGATTTTGATGCTTTTTAGTGTGTATTTATACTTGGTATTTGGCATAATTCGAGTGTTTTCCTTGTGTTTTTGGCATATTTTCATGTTTCTAGGTGTTTTGGACGTTCTGAGGAAAAAAGGTGGAATTGTGCACAAAATGGATGCGATTTGACAAATGCAGAAGCAGAGTTCAGCAGAAGAGCCAAAAGTTAATCAACATTTGAAGATGTTCCCATTGATGGATTGAGCTGAGATTCTGACTCAAACTGGCCACGTGAGTTAACTTTCATATGAAAGTTATTTGAGGTCATTCCATTGATGCAATCAAAAGTTATTGCGATTTTACTGAAGATTGGTCAAACTGTCTCGCATAAGAAACATGTGCAACACGTGTGGGTGTAGATCGATCGATCCAGAAGCTCATCAAACTTACGTAAATTTGGATCGATCAATCCTACGTTAGATCGATCGATCCATGAAAAAAAAGAACGTTAGATCGATCGATCTATATGCTCGAGAAAACTTGAAGATTTCAAAAAGACGTTTTCGTCCTCAAAACTTATCATTGGTTTTCCTTATTGGGTTTTATATTCTTTTTTTTTTTGAACTCTATATAAGACTTATGCTTAGGGTTTTATTAGAAAAGACAGATTACATATTACATATTACAATTCACAATTCATTACTTTTTTCTTTTGAGAGCTTTTCTGAGAGAGACGAATCCTGACACCTGTATTTCATAGAAGAATTCTGAAATATCTTATTTTATTGAATTTGGTTTTTGAATATGGTTTCTTTATCTATTATTATTGATTGCTTAGCTATGTCTGAGTAGTTTGTTTGTTAGGTTGTAGGGATTTCCCGGGGAAAACATGTTTTGATAGCTAGGGTTTGACGTTAATGGATTCAATTTGTTAGGTTCTTAGTCTAAATTTGTTATCATTGCTTGAATTATTCTGTCACCTAGTTCATAATTTTTGGTTAATAAATACAAAGGGATGTGGTTTATTTAATTTGACCTAGTCTAGATGAATAAGTGTCTCTGCTTGCGGGAGTATTGTCTTTGATGCTTATGAACATATCGAATCTGTAGTCATTGCATGATTTAATTGTCTTAATTTAGAGATCTAAGGTTTCAGGAGAAGGTTAGTCTTTATTTCTTAGCAATTATATCATAGGGGTCTAATACTTCGGGAGGAGATTAGTTGATTGTCATCTTATGAGTTGAGAACTATTTTTATTTGTTAATCTTGCTTGTCAACCTGAACTTCAAACATGAATACCTGTTGAATTTACCTATCTCCTAGTGTTTTAGTTTATTGATCTTCATCCGTTTTTAATTATTCGCTTTAATTCTCAATCGTTCGAAACCAATCTCTCTTTTATTTATGTCTAAGCTAGAATCGATTTTGGAACTGAGAGTCGTACTGTCTGATCCTTGTAGGTTTCGAACCTTTACTATACTATAGTGAACATTTCTCTACAGTGTAGTTTTAGGAATTAAAACCTGAACCTATCAGATTTTTGGCGCCGTTGCCGGGGACCAATTGTGTTTTTTAAGTTTTATTTAGAGTCTAGTCTAGGATTTTTAATTTTTAGTACTAATCCGTTCCTTCTTCTTGTTTTTGTTTTGAAGGTGCATGACCAGAAGATCTGACAAATCATCTTAATTGCTCAACCTCACTAACAGAGAACTCGCAAGACTAGAACGCTCAAACTGGAAATCTCGAAGAAGCACTAGTTCATCCACAACAATGGATGAAAACGTTATTCAGAATCCGATCATTCCCGTAGTTCAAAATGTCCAAAACCCTCCTAGATTGGAACAGATAAGGCAGTTGACGCTCAACCAACAAGGAGGAAACGACAATCAAGTACCGCCGGGACATCAAGAAGGAGATGAAAATTGAAGAGCAGGAAACACCAATCAAGGTGGTGGTAATGGTGAGCAAGATCCGCCAGAATTGAATCAGAACCGCTTACCTCTCCAAAACAGGGTACTAGTTGGTGATTTCAACAACCCTGAAGCTTTCCTAGTCAATAAAAATGCTCTCCACCCTCGCGAGCCTCAGAGACAGGACTACTAGTTCCCATTTCAGCTCAACCAGTTGCTAAGGCAAAACCAGTTTCATGGTTTGTCTACTGAGCATCCTATGGATCACATCGATAGTTTTGAAGAAATTTGCCGCAGAACTCAGCTCAATGGAGTCTCTAAAAACTTCATGCATTGTAAGCTCTTCAATCATTCGTTAGCTAATAGAGCTCTCAGATGGCTTAAGTCATTGCCCACTAACTCCATAGAGACTTGGGCTTAGTGTAAAGCCATGTTTCTAAATCACGTCTACACCTCCACCAGAACTAATAATATGAGAAACAAGATTTCTCTGTTTCAACAAGGTATGGTGGAATCCTTTTATGAAGCATGGGATAGGTGTAAAGAGTACCTTCGGGATTGTCCCCATCATGGATTTTCTGAGTTGAATCTCCTTAACACTTTTTATAGAGGCATCGATCAGAAATATCAGCTATCTCTCGACACAGCCAGCAACGACGATTTCATGACTAAACTCGTGAATGAAGCCTATAAGCTAATCTGAAAACCTTGCTACTAGCAACATCAACCACTTTCCTGACTATGATCAAAGAGTACGATCATCTAGTTCAGATTCTTCAGAACTAGCAGAGGTAAAGGAGCTTCTTGCTCAGTTTCTCAAGAAACACTGAGAAGCATGTCAGTTTTGCTGAGGATGTAGAGAAGTTGAGGCTGATTGCTTTGCCATCAACGAACCTAAGAACATAAAAGAGGTGAGCTATATTAATAGCCAAGGCCAAAAAGTCTACAATCAAGGCTACAATCCAGGTTACAAAAAAGGTAGTCTCTCTTGGAGGAGTGCAAATGTTGCAAATCCTCAAGATCAATCATATCCTCCCCCAACAAAATACATTTGTACAAAAGTCTAGACAATCATCTAGCTAGAAATCAGGTGGTTTTCAACAATCCTCTCAACCTGGTTTCCAACAAGCAGCTTAAGCTCAGGTTCAACAAGAAAAAAAGATGGAGTTAATGCTGAAGCATATCTTGGAAAATCAACAACAATATGAGAAGAACTTGAATGTGAAGTTGGATAGCATGTATAATGATTTGAACAACAATTCGAGTCGTTATCTACTCATGTGAAGAAGCTGGATGTACAAGTAGCTCAAACTTCATAAGCAGTTAAGAGACAAACTAGTGTTTTACCAGGAAAGGTTGAAGACAATCCTAAGGGATATTGCAAGGCGATGAACTTAAATTCTGGTGAATAGAAAGATGAGTCTGAAAAATCTGTAGATTTTCGAGTGTTCAGAAATGATTCAGAGGTAGAGATCGATCGATCCACTGAGGGATTGATCGATCCAAAAATACAGAAGTTTACAGAAGCTTTAGATCGATCGATCCAACTTGGATCGACCGATTCGTCTGAATATGAAGCTCCCAGAAAAAGAAAGCGATCGATCTATCAGATCGATTTCCAAAAAATGAAGAGATCGATCCACTCATAGATCGATCGATCCACTCGTAGATCGATCGATCCACTCATAGATCGATCAATCCACCTCTGCATCCTGCACCACCATCGAAACAACTTGCAAAAGTTCAGATCTCATGCCCGAATAAACCTCAGACTTCTAATGAAGAACATATGTACTATGATGCGGTTTCTCAGCAATTTGTTCCACTCAAAAGACTTCGGAATTTAGAAGATCCAATTGAATTCATAATTCCAGTTAAGATTAAAGGAGTTCTCTTCAAGGAATCACATTGTGACACTGGTCCTAATGTCAGTGTCATGTCTAGAATGGTCAATGAAAAGTTGGGACTAAAAGATATCATACCATCAAGGATGTCTTTTGCATTGGCTAACAACTCTAGTGTATCTTCATGTGGTTTTGTGTCTGATGTGATGGTGCAAGTAGGGTATTGGATAGTTCCTGTTGATTTCCAAGTTTTTGACACAAATGGAAATTCAGAAGGGTCACTAGTTCTGGGGAAACCATTTTTATCATCTGTAGTAGTTGTGATGCATGTTCCCAAGAAGCACATCTATCTCACGAACATCCAGAAAACTTACAATTATCCAGTAATACCTTATGTTCCTACATCAAGGATCATCATGATCAGAGAAGTAAAACCGGCGCAGACTTCTCAGGCCAAATATGAAGATTCTGATGTCAAAGTATTACACAAGGAATCTCAAGTTCTAATCAAGGGTTCAACCCCAAGAGTCAAGAAAAGGGGTAAGATAAACTTGAAGAAGATCAAAGAGAATACCGAGCTGAGTTTGACTAATCAAGGAAAGGTTAAAGGTACCCCGGAACCATCTTCAAAGGACAAGAAAAACAATGAAGGGAATTTGAAAGAAGTAAGAAAGAACACTCATCTGACCTTGATTCCTAATTCATTGAGTGAAGAATGAGTCGAGTATAGGGTAAAGAGTAAGGGTTTTCCAAAACCTTTCTCTAAGGTTAAAATTCCCTTTGCTCAAGATCTTAAGGACAAGGGGACGTATTTCAAAGAGGCAGCAATGAATAAAGTGTTGAAGTTGCATATCTCTAAAGTGGATGGTTGCTCTATCGCCTCTATTGGTGCTGATTTAGATTCAACATAGTAGGTAAGTTCATCTAGTTATTGACGTTAAATAAAGCTCTGAGTGGGAGTCAACCCACTGATTTGATTTTTTTTGTTTTACTTGGTTTTTGTTTTGAGTCAGTTCTATTTAGTTTACTAACCTATTAATTTTTAGTTGTGAGTTTAAGAAATGTTTCAGGAAATTTCGGGAATTTGATCGGACATAAAGATCGATCGATCCGTCTATGGATCGATCAATCCGTCTATGGATCGATCAATCCATGCCCATGGATCTCTTAAAACGTTGTCAGAGATCGATCGATCCGTCATTATTAAGGACCAACAGATATTATGTTTCACGTAAGTACTATAACTCTTTTGAACTATTCGTTTTATCTATTTATTTATTTTTCTGGTCATTATTCCTTCTCTTGGGTTTATTTTCACACCGGGACGGTGTGAAGTAAGTATGGGAGACGGAGTATAGCTACTAATCATGTTTTGTGTCTTTTTGGATGTTTCATCAATTTGGTGAAAATTTTCAAAAAATTTCGTTTTTTATTTAGTCGTGTCTAGTCGAGTCGAAGGAACAATGACCATAATCTGTGATGATAACCAGCCTAATGTGAGTATAATATTGATTTTTGTAGATTAATGGCCTAGATTTAACTGATATGTTTAGGATTGGAACCCTATTGCTGATTGTTTTGCTTCTGAAAGTTCGAGTCTTTTGGATTGTTGATGATTTGATGCTAGCTCTGCCATGATAGGACTTAATTTAAAATTAATTTCTCTTACTTATGGTGGTAAGATGCTTTGAAAGCTAAATGCCTTGCTCTTCAGTGTTCTGTAAAATCGACAAGTTCTTTCAGTATGATCCAGATCCTTTCTCTCTCTCTCTCCTTCAGAAAATAAAAAACAGTTCAGAAACAGGGTTGAAAGCGTGACCTAGAAGTCCATAGTCAACCCCAGTGAATTGCCGGCTGCTTTAAAAATAAAAGGAAACAAAAGTGCAGAAATGCAAAAAAGAAAAGAAAAAGAAAAGCAGTAAGAAAAGAAAAAAAAGAGCGAGAGAAAGAAGAAGTGAGAAAGGGGGAAAAAGGGTCAGGACCAGAAGTTGATAGATGCTCTGTTTGTTATGTGTAGTTTGATAGAAGAGGTGCTTGTGTGCATTGATCGATACCCCATAGGTGAGAATGCATTTATTTTAACTAAATTGAACTTAATGAGTTGGTTGAGATGACTTGATGGTTTGATTGATATTGGATTTAGAGTAGGAAGCATGCTTTTAGTTATGTGGTGGTAAACAATTCTTCATAATGGTGTTTAGGATCGGTGTCTTTTGGGTTTTTGATATTTATGCTTAAGGTTGCTGAGATTCTGAGAGTTCCTGTGTGGTTTCAAACCTTTTCTCTATATCGGGTCTTGCTTCACTTGAGGACGAGCAAAGATCTAAGTCTTGGGGAATTAATATCACTTGATTTTGATGCTTTTTAGTGGGTATTTATACTTGCTATTTGGCATCACTCGAGTGCTTTCCTTGTATTTTTGGCATATTTTCATGTTTCTAGGTGTTTTGGACGTTCTGGAGCAAAAATGTGGAATTGTGCACAAAATGGATGCGATTTGATAAATGCAGAAGCATAGTTCAACAGAAGAGCCAAAATTTTGATCACGACCATAAACAGCTTTGAAAGGAGTCATACCAGTTGAAGAATGATAAGTTGTATTGAACCAAAACTCTACCCAAGGAAGCATGGAGCTCCATTGTTTCGATTTATCAGACAAAAAACAGTGAAGATACTGTTCAATACATCGGTTTGTTACCTCGGTTTGACCGTCGGATTGAGGATGATATGCGGAGGTCATACACAACTTGGTACCTCATAATTTCCATAGATTACGCCAAAAAGCACTCACAAAAATTGGATCTTTGTCTGAGACAAGTGTCTTAGGAATGCCATGTAGTTTCACAAGAAACTTTGCTGCCTATTGATGTGTCAAAGCAACCAAGTGGGCTGCCTTAGATAAACGATCGACCACAACTATTATAGAAGTGTGGTTGTCGGACCTTGGAAGGTCGTCAACAAATCCATTGAGAGATCCTCCCAAATATGTTCCGGAATAGGGAGAGGATAGAGTAACCCCGCTGGAGCAAGGTTGGCAGATTTCGCGCGTTGACATATGTTACAAGCGGCGATATAATCTTGAACGGAACGATGCATAGAAGGCCAATAAAACAGATGGGCAATGCGCTTGAAAGCGCGAAGCACACCGGAATGGCCGCCAATAGGCGTATTGTGGTACTCTTGTAATAATAAAGGTATATATGGAGAGTTAGGAGGAATTACCACTATGTTTTTAAAACAAATCAGTCCGTTGCAGCGTGCATAAGGTTGACCCGTTGAGTTGTCCGCCAATTTCCCAACACGCATCAAATAAGGGTCGGTATTTTGAATTTGGCGCAAATTAGACCAAAGAGCTGCTTGTTGACTACAAATTGTGTGTAGACACGAACTATCGATGCGGCGAGAAAGAGCGTCAGCGACTTGATTAGCCGATCCAGGCTTGTATGTGATTTGGTAATCATACCCGACCAGCTTTCCCATCCACTTTTGCTGTTATGGGGTGAGTATACGTTGCTCAAGAAGAAACCAAAGACTCATCTGGTCGGTTTGGATGGTGAAACGACAGCCCATGATATATGGTCGCCAATTGCGGGCAGCAATAACAATCGCAAGCATCTCCCTTGCATAAGTGGACCAGCTTTTTTTAGCGACACCGAGGGAATGACTCATAAAGGCTAATGGTCGACCATTTTGGGTGAGGACAGCGCCGATGCCATCTCCCGAAGCGTCAGTCTGAATAATAAAAGGAGTAGAGAAATTAGGGAGAGCCAAAGTCGGTGTGGAACACATATGTTGTTTGAGACTTTGGAAAGCAGCTTCGGCCTCATCTCCCCACAAAAACTTCCCACGTTTCAAAAGATTGGTCAAAGGCCGAGCGATTATACCATAATCCTTGACGAATTTACGGTAATAACCCGTAAGACCCAAGAACCCGCGAAGAGCGGTGATGTTGGAAGGGGAAGGCCACTCGGTCATTTCCTGAATCTTTGTCTGATCAACTTTAATACCATCGCCAGAGATAATGTGGCCCAAGTATTCCAACTCTTGTTGACCAAACGCACACTTCTTCAACTTCAGAAATAATTTATGAGCCTAAAGAAGCTCAAAAACTTGTGTGACAAGGAGATAATGGTCCTCTTCGGTCATGCTATAGATAGAAACCCCCTGAAGATAGAATCCATCAGTGCCTGAAATGTAGACGGAGCATTGCAAAGGCCGAAGGGCATTCTCGTAATGACTGTTATACGTTTGGAATGCCGTTTTAGGAACGTTTGGAGGATGGACTCGAACGTGGTGGTAACCGGCTGTGAGGTCGAGCTTTGTGAAAATAACGACATTGTGTAGTTCATCGAGCATATCATGGAATTGGAAAATGATCTTTTACTGTAACAGTGTTGAGAGCTCGGTAATCCGTACAAAAATGCCAAGACCCATCTTTTTTCTTGACCAGTAACACTGGTGAAGAGAACGAGCTGGAGCTCGGACGAATGAGACCGGCGTCCAATATAGTCTGCACTTGTCTCTCAATTTCAACCTTTTGGAAGTGAGCATAGCGATATGGTCGGACGTTTACCGGGTCAACGCCTTCCTTGAGGGTGATGTGGTGTTCGATGTCACGTTCAGGAAGGAGCTTTGTCGGTAGATGAAACACAGCCTCAAATTGAGACAAAATCCAATGAAGCTGATCTGGAATTTGAGGAACAACGTCGAAAGTTGTTTGGAGAGAGACAGCGAAGATCGTGTGGCCTTCTTTAAAGTTTTGGGAAATTTCTTCAGATTAGGATGCAACAATAGGAATAGTGGAAAGCCCACAAAGTTTAATTGAGTTTCAAGCCCAATTAAATTGCATGGTATGGGCTCGCCAATCACAAAGAATAGGCCCAAGTTTTTCAAGCCAACAAACATCCAACACAAGATCAAGGCCCGATAAGGGCAAACAGAAGTAATTATACGATGAACGTGACATCGCCGATGATGGTAGGAACACGCCGGTAGACAGACTAGCAACAGAGAGGGTGACCGTCGGCAACGCGAACCAAGAATGGCTTGGTCGGTGTGGGTTTGAGCCCTAAGCGTTGAGCGATTTTAACGTTTATGAAATTGTGAGTGGCGCCGATGTCCACTAAGCCATCAATTTCTGTTGATGAAGTCCGACTTGAATCCGTAACGTACCCAGTCAAAGCCTGCAGTGAGATCTCCGGTTCAACGAATTCATAATTATCCACGAATTCCTCCTCCTCGGCTTCGTCACCATCTGCCCCTTCGATGAGTAAGAGTTGTGATGTTTTGCACTTGTGACCCAGTGTATAGCGTTCATCGCAGCTAAAACACAAGCCGAGGCTGAGTTTTTGCTTCATCTCCTCCCAACTCAAACACTTCGGGGGCCCGGTGGTATCTCTGGTATTCGTAGTCGTGATGGCTGTAGAGGTGTGTGGTCGCGAGGCAGGGGATGAAAACGGTAATGATCTGCGGTTTCATTGCAACTGGTCATCGCGCATACGTGCGAGTTCAATTGCTGCTTTGAGAGCATATGTACACCTGTCACATTCTCAAAACATAAAAGTTTAGAAGTACTTTTATTATCGTATTGATTTCTTTCCCTTAGCAATAAATAAACTTGCATAACTAGATGAGAAACCCGTCTTTATAATAACACTTGTAAGTTGCAACATTTTAACAACAACAAAAAAAAATTTGTGATAAAGTCTTTAGTTGTAAGAGCATCTCCAAAGGATACTCTATAACTTCAAATTTGAAGTTTTAAGAGACACTTTAAAACTTTAAATTTGAAGTGTTACTTTATTACATTTCAAATATGAAGTGTTTACTTTCTCACACTTTAAATTTATATATCATATATCTAGAANTTTTGTGATAAAGTCTTTAGTTGTAAGAGCATCTCCAAAGGATATTCTATAACTTTGAAGTTTTAAGAGACACTTTAAAACTTTAAATTTGAAGTGTTACTTTATCACAATTCAAATATGAAGTGTTTACTTTCTCACACTTTAAATTTATATATCATATATCTAGAAACATATAAATTAAAGTTACAATATTAAAGTATGAGAAATATCACATACCATTAATATCTTTTTAAAACATCAAGCAAATTTAATACAAAAGAGAACATATATGGGAGCATTATGGTAATAATGCTAATTAATAATTTAATATTTGGATTTTTAATGATATTTTTAGTATGTTTTTCTAATATTTATGAAATTTATATCATAATTTAATGTTTTATTAATAAATATTGCATGTAATAATTAAATGATTGGTGTTTTATATTAATTTATAAAATTGTATGATGTTAATTTATAATGAACAAAAATATGGGTAATATTGCAAAATTTGAAGTTTTGATACTTTAAATTTGAAGTTAAAGTTTTGGAAAAAAAAAACACACGACACTTCAAATTTAAAGTGTCCCACGTCGGTAAATTAATTCTTATAAGAGAGAGAGAGGTGCCTCTCTCACTCCGACCTTCTTCTTCCTTATTGCTTCGGTCCTCTTCCTGTTTCTTCATCTCGAAGATCTCATGGCTTCTTCTCCTCCTTCGGATCCTCCGGACTTACTCTTTCTCACTGAAGCTCCAGAGCTCGGTTCTTCACCAAAGGTTGTCTCAAGTTTCAGATCTACAAATTTGCTCTCTCTCTCTCTCTCATCTTTGGAATCAAGTTTCATTCTCATCGGTGAGACAAATCGAGCTACCACTCAAGCTGCTCCTCCCTCCAAGACTCTCTGGGCCTCAAAGTTCCAATCTTCACTTCGAAATCTTTCCAAGATAGGCGTCCCCTCAGAAATTGATGGTGACTGTGTGTCGGTTCAAGCCCCTCCGGACGTTCTTCTAGGGTCCAACTAGCTATGGAAAGATCACATTATTGCACACTTTCACGGTACTCCCCCTCCTCCAGGAAAGGTCTTCGCCGATCTAAATCCCAGTTGGGGAGGAAAACAGAAAATTTCGATCATTAAGTATTCTAAATTCATTTACCTCATCTTCATCCCTGCCGAAGATCTTCGAGCTTGGGCTCTTGAGGTAGGCTTTTGGCAATCTGGAAATTGTGCATTTTCAACATCTTTGTGGACTCCAACAGCTGATCTTACTCAGTCTAAGCTCAAGGCAACACCAATTTGGGTTCTGTTTAAGAACATACCCCCTCAACTTCATTCTATTGAAGGGTTAAGCACTATTGCTTCAGGAGTTGGAGAACCGCTCCATACAGAACGGTCTATCTTGGGTCCTTACACAAATGGTATATCAAAGGTTAAAGTTCTTGTTAATTTAATGAAGAAAAGGCCTTCCTTAATTCGTGTTACGGATAAGGTCGGACTTTCAGTTCTGATTTCAGTCTCGTATCCAAGATTGCCTCCTCAGTGTGAAAAATTCGGTGACTTTGGTCATTTTGCTTTGCGTTTTCCTATTCCAGTAATTTCTTCTTCAGCTCTGTACTTCGGTGAGGGACTCTCTATAGATCCTGTTTCCCTAAGGCCTGAAGAAGTTATTTCCTCATATATTAAAATTCTTCACAAGGATGGTTCTCCATCAGGCTCTATGTCAAAGATGGTGTTTCATCTGTTCCAGAAAATTCTAGTGCAATCTCTCCTCAGAATGTTGTATCGGTCATTCCTACAGGTTTTAGGGTCAATTGCTCTGATGGTTGGAAGACAGTGGTTCGTAGGTCTAAGCCACCTATGCCTTCTTCTCATCGCCAAGAGATTTCTCCTCAACAATCTCTTACCTCTTCAAATTTTGTTGATGAGGAAGGCATAATCAAGCGAGCACAGGAAATTCTTCAGATTAGGAATAAATTAGAGGGGCCCTCTATGTCGTATCTCTCTTCATCAGCAAAAAGGAGAGAAAGGAAAAAGCTTAGACAACAACTCTTAGATTTGTGTTATAGGGACAATCCACCTCTCAAAACTGATGTTTCCTCTTGTCCCTAAAATGCTTGCTCATCCCCAATTCGATCCCCTCGAGGATCTAGTATTCCTCCGCGTATCTAATGGCGAGAAAACGCCTTTGTACATATCCATGAATAATATAGCTATGAAGTATTTTTTGGAATGTGAGAGGTCTCAATGGAAGGACAAGACAATCTACAGTCAAACGGTGGTTACAGTCCTCTAATTCACTTTTGGGAAGTTTTTTGGAATCTCATGTACAACAGGAAAATCTTTCTCAAGTTTTAGCTAATGTGGCTCCAGGGTGGCGTTTTGATTATAATCACTCTTTGGAAGCTCAGAATGGCAGAATTTTGGTCTTTTGGCATCCTTCTATATCAGTTTCACTTATTTGAAGACCGATCAGCTGGTCCTTTACGGTTTCTTTGATCCTACATCTAATCGCTTATTCTCGGTTGGCTTTGTTTATGCTAGGAACAATCTCTCGGATAGAAGACCTTTGTAGAATCTCATTAGCGAACTAGCAAACTCGGACAATCTTACAAACTCTCCTCTAATTCTTCTTGGAGATTTTAATCAGGTGTTATCTTTTGCAGAAGTTGTCTCAGCAAATCCCCCTTCGGCTCCTCTCATTAGGGGAATTAATGACCTTCAAGATTGTTTGGAAAATTCTCAGTTGTTTGATTTGACTTCTCGTGGGTGCCAATTTACATGGACTAATAGGAGTGTAGACAATCCTATAGCTAGGAAGTTGGATCGAGTTATTGTAAACGAAGCTTGGGCCTTTGCTTTCCCTTCTTCATTTGCCTACTTTGATGCGCCGGGCGGTTCAAATCACGCCTCTTGTTTAGTATCTTTCTCAACATAGGAACTCAAGACGTACTCGTTTCACATTTTTCTCTTTCCTGCTTGACCATCCAGGCTTCAAGAACTCAATTCAATCTATTTGGCAATCACCATCATTTCCAATCTCCCCAATGGCTGATCTCTATCATAGGTTAAGGGCTGTAAAATTCTTCTGCAAATCTCTAAACAAAGGAAGTTATAGTGGCATTCAAATTAGAGTTCAAAAAGATTTCAAATCTCTAGAAAGCATACAGAGACAGCTTCTCAACGGTCCAACTTCACAATTATTTGAATTAGAAGCAAGAGCAAGAACCAAGTGGTTATCTCTCTCATTAGCAGAGGAAT
>OVBE01001177.1:1575-39198 GCA_900406425.1 Iberis pinnata
AAAGTCAAGGGTCTCATGGATGCGGGATGGAGATAACAACAGTGCCTATTTTCATAGGCCCTCCACAAGAAAATCAGTTAACAACATTAGAGAATTAAAGCTAGATAGTGGGGCAGTGATACATTCAAGAGATGGAATTTTGGAGCATTGTGTTGAATACTATTCTAAAATGCTTGGAGAGGAGAATCATTCACCTCAAATTGTCCAATCTGACATGGACATTCTGTTGCAGTTTCGATGCAACACTGAGCATGTCACAGAATTACGAAAACCTTTCACAAACATGGAGATCAAAGATGCCCTTTTCTCACTGCCTATAAACAAAGCTAGCGGCCCGGATGGATATCCAGTAGAGTTTTTCAAAGCAAATTGGAGTGTAGTAGGGCCGGAAGTAACAGAGGCAATCCAGGAATTCTTCAACTCGGGAAAAATCTTAAAGCAATGGAATGCTACTTCATTGGTCTTAATACCTAAAGTGGAAAATGCTTCAACAATCACAGACTTCAGGCCTATAAGTTGTCTTAATACAACTTATAAAGTTATTGCTGAGCTGCTTACTGCAAGGCTGCAAAAACTTCTTTCCCTCTTTATTACCAATACTCAATCTGCATTTTTACCTGGTAGGTCTCTTGCTGAAAATTTCTTATTGGCTACTGATCTTGTGCATGGATATAGTAGACAAAACATCTCTCCAAGAGGCACGCTAAAAGCTGATTTGAAGAAAGCCTTTGATACGGTGAATTGGAGTTTCATTATAGTGGCTCTTAGAGCCCTTGGAGTCCCTGCAAAGTTAATAAATTGGATCTATCAATGCATATCTACTCCGAAATTCTCTGTTTGCATCAATGGTTGTTCATCGGGTTATTTTTCAAGCAAGAAAGGACTTAGGCAAGGCGATCCATTGTCACCTTATCTATTTGTCCTAGCAATGGACGTTTTCTCAAATCTCCTAAACTCAAGATACATCTCAGGAAGTATCAACCACCATCCACAAAAAAAGGACTTAAATATTACACACTTAATGTTTGTTGACGATGTGATGATATTTTTTGATGGGTCAAGCCACTCTCTCCATGGAATAACGGAAAATCTGGAGGACTTTGCTTCATGGTCAGGGCTTCAAGTCAATCCTGTTAAATCAAGTTTATTCACTGCCGGAGTCTCTACTCAGGAAGCAGCTTTGATCAATGGCTATAACTTCCCTCTTGGATCGCTACCTGTTAGATACCTTGGATTACCCTTAATGAGTAGGAAGCTGAAGATTTCAGAATATGAGCCCCTACTGCAAAAGATAACATCAAGATTCAGATCATGGGCAGTTAAAAGCCTATCTTATGCAGGGCGGGTTCAACTCATAACCTCAGTTATAACAGGGACTGTGCCTTTTTGGCTCTCTACATTCATTTTACCAAAATGTTGCATTAGAAGCATAGAAAGTCTCTGCTCTAGGTTTCTTTGGTCTGGAAATATTGATGTTAGGAAAGGGGCTAGAATTTCATGGGAAACTATATGCCTTCCTAAAAAAGAAGGAGGATTAGGGCTTAAGAGATTTTCTGATTGGAATAAAACCTTGTGTCTGAGACTGATTTGGATTTTATGTTCTTCTCAGGTATCATTATGGGCAGCATGGCATAGATAACAACATATCAAGCTAAACTCCTTTTTGGATGTGAAGGCTTCACCATCTGCCTCTGGAGCTTGGAAAAGCATTTTAAATCTGAGAAGCCTTGCGTTTAGCTTCCTCAAATCTGAATTAGGCAATGGGGAATCTATATTTTTCTAGAGTGATAATTGGACACCATTTGGAAAACTATTAGATTACATTGGTCAGCAAGGTCCAAGAGATTTTAGACTAAACAAACAAGCAAAGGTTTCCCAAGCTTGCAACACCCTAGGGTGGTCGATACCTTCACCAAGATCTGAACCAGCACTACAGTTACACACACATTTAACAACCATCTCAACGCCACTATCCCATACTGCAGACGTTCCCAAATGGAAAATAAATGACTCATTGCTCCCATGTTACAACTCTACACAAACTTGGGAGGTTCTAAGGCCAAGATCAACACAAAAACAGTGTGCTTCTTTTGTTTCGTTCAAAGGTGCACTTCCGAGACACGGGTTCTATATGTGGGTTACCAATATGGATAGGCTTCCTACAAGACAAAGACTATTCACCTGGGATGCATCACCAACGGACACATGTTGTTTCTGCTCCACGTCTCAAGAATCAAGAGACCATCTTTTTCTTCATTGCGTTTACTCAAGTCAAGTATGGAACATGGTTCTCCACCGCATTGCTGATAGGTTCCTCACATTCTTTTCTTGGGCAGAGCTTCTCTCTTGGTCATCATCCTCCTCCATCCAAGCCACTTCCACCTTAAGAAAACTAGTGACTCATACCACAATCTACCACCTATGGAAGCAGAGAAACGACAAACTCCACAACAATCAATTTCTTCCACCAGCACTTACTTTCAAACCGATTGATAGGGATGTCCGTAATATGATAACATCTAGGAGACATAAAAGAAAATGGGTTAATCTCATGTTGCTTTGGATAAGATAACAACAACACACAAGCTCCAAGCTATAGTCTAACATTTTAACCATGTTTTATCTTTTTGCCATGGTTCTTTTGTTTTGTTTAGGTTAATTGCGTCTTTGTAAAAAACCTTATTTGATCATTTATGAAAATTTACGGTTTAGCAAAAAAAACAAGTGTGCGAGAACATTTATCTAGCTCGGGAAAATTTGAATTATATGCAGAGTGGTTGGCTTTTAGCATAGACACACATCCTTTGTTTTATCGAGGAAAACTGCCAAACCGATCGAGTAAACCATCTAAAAGCCTCTATGAATATTGCATCCTCTGCTCATGTAGTCTATTTTTGAAAAATTTAAGAACTTATAAATAAAACTATTCTACCATTGCAATAATCAAGTTAAGACAGTCTAATATAGCCGTTAAGTGAAATATTTGTAAGAAATTGATGGAGCGTGATAAATGGAATATTCAAAATCCCAAAATATCTTTACTGTTATTTGTTTTATTAGTTGTGTTAAAGTAGTTGTTATTATTTTCAGAGTTTTTAATAGTTTTTAGGTTTTATTCTTTTACAATAAATAGCCTTTTAGGCATATTGTACTTATTTAGACTTTGATTAATTATTTAATAAATTTTTGCTTTGAGACAAGAGAATTCTCATTTCTTAATTCGGTAGAACTTTGAGAGATCTTAGCGAATATAAAAAGACTTGATTTATTTGGGGATTCTCAGACTAAACGAATAATCTTGCAAACCCTAGTTTTCTGGGTATTTGCATAATCAACGGATCTCTAGTAGTATATAGCTTTCACCCTTCATTAGTTGGTATCAGAGTTGCGTTTCTTTGATTTCTTAATCGAAGAATGATCTTGGACGGTATGTTGATTGGCAGTTACTACACTCTCGTGGACGAAAGTCCTTTTTGTCGAGAGAGAAGAGAACCATGAGATATACAGAGAGATCTTTGGTGAGCCAATCTATGACGTTTATGAAAACGATATAGAGACAATCGATTTTGTATTCAAAGAAGATTATTTTGAGAATCTGGCTCATGCAAAAAAAAAACGTACAAAATCATGTCTGTGTGAATTTTGTACAAATCATATATGTACAAAATATGTGCAAAGTCGGATCCGTGCAAAATTTGTACAAGATTCGGCCCATGCAGATCATGTGCAAATATTAAGATTTATTTAGCAAGATCTCTACTGAAGATTCAAGGAAGAATTTTTCTAGGCTGGCAAAACCTGATTGAGCGTGATATTTCAAATATTCCAAATATCCCATAATATCTTTACTATTATTTGTTTTAGTAGTTGTGTTTAAATAGTTGTTATTATCTTTAAAGCTTTTAATAGTAGATGTTGAGAGAATTCAATGAACCGAAATAAATTTGATTAATTCGGGGATTTTCAGAGTAAACGAATAATCTTTAGAAACTTCAGCTTTATCATAAATTAGTCTTGCTATATTGAAAGACTTAAGGTAAATGTATGACTATAGCTTGGAGTCTATTGTCAGTGGTTAATTTGGTTGATGCAATGGCTTAGACGAAACTTGTGTTTTGTTCGGGCTTAACCGATCATATTTTCGCATGGTTTGGACTGATTTATTGATAATCAACAGACTTGACGGATGTTTGATCTAACTGGTTGAGGGTCTAAATTTTGACCTAACGATTAAGCTTAAAACTACTTGAGGAAACTGATTATTACTGTTTGGCTTTATCTTAGCTAAGTGAGACAGAATTACTGCTTTTTGTTTGATAATGATTTTATCACCATTAGTTTAGTCAAATGATAGTGACAATGATTATCATCTTTTCGATTTGTTGGGTTAAGGTTTTTGACTAAGTCCCCCTCACCATTTCGTGTGTGGTAAATATTTAAAAAATATAGAGAGAGAATAAGAAAAAAGGTGGATAAATCTAGAGAAACTATAAGTTTGAAAATTATTTTTATCATTAGAAAGTTGAACTATAGATGAGTTTTAAATGTTGTACTCTTATCGATCTGAATATCCAATATCCTACTTGATCCATTATTAAAAAATCAACCTTTATCATCAAGCCTATTGACTAAAAGACTAGAAGGAGAGATAATCAAAATAATCTTAGCTTAATAAAATGCCAGATGCCATCATATAACTTGGAAATAATGTTCATAATTTTCGACCGTGAAAAACAGTTCAAAGCCTCGAGAATTTCATAATTGACTTTTTGATAGTTATCGAAAACGACAGGTGAAATAAGAGTAGCCGTGCAGAAATCATCCATTAACGTAAAGATTATTCAATGCGTTGCAAAATTGAAAAAGTCCAATTTCATTTCTCTTTAAATTCTTCTCACTCGTATTTATTTATTAGAGCAAAAACACAACAAGAATGTCGATATTCCTCTGGCTTTTGCTACTTCTCTTAGTAACAATAATGTTCACAAGAAAATCTCAGTCGTCAAAACTGAAACTTCCTCCGGGCCCACCAAAACTTCCGATCATCGGAAACTTACACAACCTCGAAGGATTACTACACAGATGTCTCCAGAAACTGTCCGAAATCCACGGACCAGTGATGCATCTCCAATTTGGGTTCGTCCCTTTGGTCATAGTCTCTTCAAACCAAGCAGCAGAAGAAGTTCTGAAAACCTACGACCTCGATTGTTGCAGCCGACCAGAAACCATAGGGACAAGAAAAATCTCATACAACTTCAAAGACATCGGATTCGCTCCTTACGGGGAAGAATGGAGAGCGTTGAGGAAGCTCGCCGTGGTCGAGCTATTCAGCTTGAAAAAGCTAAACTCTTTCAGGTATATAAGAGAAGAAGAGAATGACTTGATGGTCAAGAAACTCACTCAGAAGCAATCTCCTGTGAATCTGAAGAAAGCCCTCTTCACTTTAATCGCTAGTATTGTATGTAGACTTGCCTTTGGTCAAAATCTTCACGACTCTGAGTTTATTGATGAAGATGGCATGGAGGAACTAGCGTCTAGGTCGGAGAAGATTCAGGCCAAGTTCGCTTTTTCTGATTTCTTCCCTGGAGGTTGGATTGTTGATGGAATCACTGGTCGAAGCAAGAGCTTAAATGGAATCTTCGCAGAGCTTGACGGTTTCTTCAACAGAGTGCTCCATGATCATGATCATGTAAAGCCAGGAAGAAAAGTATTAGAGAGTCCAGATGTTGTTGATGTAATGATTGATATGATGAATAAACAAGCCAATGATGCTTCTTTTAAGCTCACCACTCATCATATCAAAGGAGTCATCTCGGTAAGCTGCGCAATTGTGGTATCAGTGAACACTTATCACTACTTGCTTGTGTGCAAATAAGGGAAAAGAACTTACCTTTATGCCTCATTTTCTTCAACTTCCAACTTTTAACAGTTACTGTTTAATAACAAAATATTCATACAAATTTATTTATTTTAAAAATATAATGTTTGTAATTTAAATTAACAATGTAATAAATTAACTAAAATTTTAAATATTACATTTAAATTATATATTTTTATGTTTAAATTTTTTAAGTTAAGTTCGTTAACTTTGCTGATAAAATTATTTTAAATATTTCATAAACTTAACATATTTGAACAAATCAAATTACAATATTACTTTAAAACATTTTTTTTAAGTATTTATTAAATTTAAATTCCACCTTAAAATATTTCAGTTGTTTCTTATATTTGATTTAATTATTCAATTTAACTAAAAATTGAATTAGACCAAATAAAAAAATTAAATTAGATGTCTATAAATCATAATATGATTTATTATAATTTATCATTATTTAATGTATTCATAATATGCTTTTAGTTTATTATTTATTTTTTCGTACGATGTGATGTGAGATTTATTATATAGAATTCTATTTTTTAAATAAATAGAGAAATATATGTATAACTTTAAAAATTTTAAAAATAACATAAGTAGAAAAATAATTATTGTTAGTTTTACATTATATTGTTCTTTTACCAAAATTAATATAAGAAATAATAAAAAAAGAACAAAAAGAAATATATATATATATATATATATATATATATTGATATTTAATTTACCTTATTTGAGATAGCTATCATTAAATTTATCAATTAAAAAAAATAAACAAAAATTACAATAAATGCATTAAAATTTACAACTTCAAAAGTAAATTCAAAGGACCCCAAAATAAATTTAAAAAATGTGATGTTGTCACATAAGTTTCAAAGGACTCTTTTAATATATTTAAAATTTATGCATTTCAACATAGCTTTATCTACATAAAAACTGAAAAGTCAAAATGTTATAACATCAAAAAAAATCTAGACACGGATATAGATACAAGAAAAAACTATTTTTATAAAATTCTTACAAGTTTTTTTCTTCTATAACATATATATGCATATTATTTATTATGTTAAATATATTTAAAAATAGTGATTGTGTTATAAAGAGTGACATTTGTTATTCGATATCTGATTCAGGATTAGCTTTGGAAATCTTGATAGCCGAAAATTCTAGATCTAGATAGTAAATCTAATAAACTGGCAATTTAAGATATTAAAAATTTTAGATCCGAATATTAGATCTAGATTTATATATATTATGTTATATTAATAAAACTAGTTATATATTTTCTTTTCATTTATTTTATAATATATAAAATGTCATTTAATATGAAAAATAATTTTAGTTTAGTATTTTTACAACAGTTTTTCTAGTTTTGTTAATTATTTAGATTCAGATTTGGAGATAATTTGATTGTTCAAAAATATTCAAACTCCAAATATCCTTAAATACTCTAGTACCCGTTCAGTATTGTGTAAAACCACAGAAAAACTATATCTCATATATATTAAAAGGGAAGACTTTTTAAAAGAAATTTTTAATTTGTAATAAATTACATGATATGTCATTAACAAGACTTTTTCTCATTCAAATTAGGAATTCGTTTTTATTTAATTTTGATTTACCAAAATTATTTTTAGTTTCATTTCTAAGAAAATATACTTTAAAAAAATTGAATATAATATATAACATAATAAAATTTAAAATAAATAATATAAAAATTGTTAGTATTTAAAATATCTCATATCCTATATATTAAAAAGGAAGATTTTTTAAATGAAACTATTAATTTGTAATAAATTACATTATATGCTGTTAGCAAGACTTTTTCTCATTTAAATTAGGAATTTGTTTTTTATTGTAATATACCAAATTTATTTTAGTTTCATTACTAAGAAAATATAGTTTTTAAAAAACTTTGAATCTTATCTAACATATATTTTTACATATCTTTAAATTTTATATTTTAAATTATCCAGTTTACACATGAAACAATAATATATTTATTATGTTTTACATAATATAATTATATATTTTATATTATATCATCAAGCTTTTATTTTACTACTTAGATATTTATATTTATTGACAAATTCCATAATTATTATCTAAAAATTTATATTATAATATGTAAAATTTAAGTCATACTACTATATTTTTGAAATTTTATTTTGTAACGCACGGGATATCATCTAGTATTCCATTAAAGTGTTAACTATCAAGAAGAATATAAATTCCTCATCTTCTGTTTTTCGGCATCTGTCTATAGATACACTAAAATTTATTGTACCAAATATCTTCTTAGAAATAGTGGTTTAGTCTTTTATTGTGGTGGTTTTGAACTAATATAACATGGCAGTACGATTTCATCTGGCATTTACACATTTTTGATTGTTCTATGATTTAGGATATATTTCTAGCGGGAGTAAACACAAGTGCGACGACCATACTTTGGGCAATGACAGAGCTAATCCGAAACCCACGAGTGATGAAGATAGTCCAAGATGAGGTTAGAACATCCCTTGGTGACAAAAAAGAGAAAATCACAGAACAAGATCTCAACCAACTTAACTACTTCAAGCTAGTTATCAAAGAGACTTTCAGATTACACCCAGCAGCTCCACTTTTATTACCAAGAGAGACAATGTCTCAAATCAAGATCCAAGGCTACGACATTCCAGAAAAAACCCAAATCATGATCAACATCTATGCTATAGCACGTGATCCTAAACTGTGGGAGAATCCAGATGAGTTTATACCAGAAAGATTTGCTGATAGTTCTGTTGATTACAGAGGATTTAACTTTGAGCTTTTGCCGTTTGGTTCTGGTAGAAGGATTTGTCCTGGTATGACAATGGGGATCGCAATGGTCGAATTGGGATTGTTGAATTTGCTGTATTTCTTTGATTGGGCATTGCCTCAAGGAACGACGGTGAAGGATATTGATATGGAAGAAGAAGGTGCTGTTATTATTGGCAAGAAAGTTGCTCTTCAACTTGTGCCTACTCGTGTTCAATGAACCAAACAAATACGATCATCTTAAAATATTAAGACTGAATGCTTTCTATTTCTCTATATGCCTCATTGCATAATAAATGAAGTTGTGTTATTTCTTTTTCTTCTTCTAAAAAAACAAACTGTAAGTTCATGTACTGATAAATGCGGGGAGTGATGGTTTGCCAAATCTTATCTAGTGCCACGTCAAATCAATGAAACTTCAAAACTTTATCTTGAGAAAGCTTTTTCATGGGAAATGGGTATTAGTGGAGTTGGTAAAGTCCTTATTTACCTTTTCATTCGACTTTAATTAATGAGATTTTTAGCATTGTATAAATTTCCTAGCAATTTGATCTTATTTACCTTCCAGTTCTTTCATGATGTCAATACAATGCTTAAGGTTGCGTGGATTCTGTGCAGTGTGTGGCCTCATGACTCATGACACTAGACATTGCCTTTTACCAAATGAAGATGCTGAAAATTACTCAAGCCGCCATAATGACCCATATCATAATATATTCGTTGTCCCTGCCCAGAACCAAGGTTTAATTATCCATGATGTTATTTATGGAGAGTATGTGCCCCAATGGTTGCTTCGGTGCCGGAGAATGAAATTGAGCAAAATATGAATCATATTGGAACTGAACCAGACTATGACTTGCAAACAAAAACATA
The DNA here is from genome assembly GCA_900406425.1 of Iberis pinnata. Classification (NCBI taxonomy): domain Eukaryota; kingdom Viridiplantae; phylum Streptophyta; class Magnoliopsida; order Brassicales; family Brassicaceae; genus Iberis; species Iberis pinnata. The sequence goes on from OVBE01001177.1 coordinate 11,120, forward strand.
ATAATGAAGCAGGTTCTAGCCACTCTACTATCATATATGCATTTGTCCATATTGCTGCTACAACTAAAGATGACCCGTAATCACAAATTAGAGGCACGGTGGACCTGATACCACCATAGGATCATTGAAGACATTACGTTGGAACTATCTTGGGGAATGACGTGGTAGTTCAACATTTAATAGAAAGAACTCCTAAGTTTTTTTGGATATCATTTTTCTCATGGAAAAAAACAATAATTGAATTATATCCTAAATTTAGTGTCATAATTAGGATTTAAGGGTTCTAAAATAGTACCTTGGATAGGGTTAAGTGGAGATCTAGTTATTATGTGTAAACAATTTGTTTCATTGTCTACTTTCAAAGCTTCCCCTAATGTTATCGATTGTTAATGGTAATCCAAACAAACAATTACGACCTAGCACATCAACTCAAACAAATATCTAAAACTGGAAAAAAATGTTTTGATTAGTGTTGGGGATTTTCATGAAATCTTAAACAATTCAAAGAAGATAGGAGGTAAAACACGTTCTGCACACACATTTGCTGAGCTTAGAGACTTTTACAAAACATGTAATTTAAAGGATTTACAAGCCAAAGATGATCCATTTTCATGGATTTTGGACAGAGATATGAACATGATGTCCAATGTCGTCTTGATAAAATCTTAATTAACCCATAATGGCTTCAGCTATATCCTGATTCTTATGTTGAATTTCTAAAACTAGGTGTCTTTGATCATCGGCCTATGCTAACACGTTTCTCAGTGACTTGAAATTCAGAGAAGAGCATTCAAGTTTGATCAACGTTTTTCTAATCTGGAGAACTTCAACACAACAATTCTCAAATGCTAGAAATCAAAGCCACCCGATACCAACCTTAAATCTCGCTTATCATATTGTCGTTCATGAATCTCACAATGGAAGAAACATACAAAATGAATGCAAAAAATATCATTTTGTACAAGAAGAAGCTTGAAGACGCGATTAAACATGGACAATATATTGCACAATCCAACAATATCGAAGACAACTCAGTAATGCTTATGCTCAGGATTTTTGGAAAATCAAAAGCAAGAATCAATGGCTTAAATGTGCTGACTGTAACACCAAGTACTTCTTCCAAACAATAAAACAGAGGGAAGGAAGAAACATCTTTCCTCCCTCATTCCTAAACCTGTAGATCGTTGGGTTCCCGAACCACTTGGTAGAGAAGAGATAAGGCCAATCAACCTTGTTCGTTTCCTTCACATGAGGAAACAACTCCAGTGGAATGCCAACATGCTGCAAAATCGGGGTAGCTAAACTACCTATCACCTCAATCCGAGTCGGACGTCTCAATGCATCCATCTTCATGCTAGCTAAAATCTTGGCGAAACCCCATCCTAAATTGGCGTCATGTTGAGTTTGGTCTTGGTCAATCTCATAGCACACCATTGTGAAACGGCATAGTTCATAGTAGAGGAGCTCAAGCTCTTGAGAACTGACTGATGCCGTCTCCAAATTACCAGAGGAAGTGCATCAGAAAATCTTCAGGGCTATGCGGATCGCTGGGTTGCGAATGCTAGTGAGCTTTGCAGCTCGAGACTCATATCCGCCATGCGCAATCACATCCCATAAATCACTATAAGAGTAGAAGTTTGGCAGCTCTGGAAGATTCCCCTCCGATTGGAACCTGAAGATAGATCAAAAATCAGCCATCGGTATCCTGTAAAGACAACCAAAGAAAAAGAATTGTACCTCAGTCTCTGCATAAACGGGTTCCATGGATCGAAACCGAGGTTGTAGATCCAGAATGAGGCTAAGAACTGTCTCTGTAGGTCGGGATATAGAGGGTAGGCTTGGAATGGAAAGGTTCCGAGACCCATCCGAGAGAAAAGACCACTAACGTCCCCATCCACTCCTAATGCGATCAAAGCTGCATGATCTTTTAATTGAGTGGGATCCATATGACTCTGCAAAAGTGCGTTGTAGAACATGGAATCAAACAGATCCCACTTGTCTGTGAACTTCCTATCCTTCCAACCCTTGTGGCTCTTGTGCTGGGAGACTACCAAATCAAGGCGGTAGTTTTTGAAGCACGTCTTCTGTTTCCGAGGCCAAGGCTTTTTGTTGATACCACTCTTGGCTCACACAACAACACTTGTCTCCATGGGCACTAAGATGGCCTAATTGGGCAACATGTGGACAATGAGGTGGAAGGGAAGCAAGATCACGACCTGGACTGTTGACATAAATTCCTTGAGGTGTAATAGAATCATCCTAAGTCACTCTAAAGTCGCCAACAAGTCTAGACATGAGGCACACTCCAAAACAGCCACTTGTCTCCAAAGACACTAATTGCAATTTCACTGGTTTAGGCAAGCACGATGTGTAGCCATGGCTTGGAGAGCTACTGTGGTGTTGACAGCAATTCCTTGAATCAATCTTATCATCCTTGAGTTGTCCTAAACTCGTGGGTCTCTCAAAACCAAGATACTTGGTCCAATTAGATTCTAACACAAAGTGAGGTGCTTAGCACCTTTGACGTACTTACGCTTTCCACACGCTAGCACATACTTTGCACATGCTTTCTGTTTCTCTCCATACTTTTTACACATGACTATGTGTTTCTAATAATCTCAATCACTGAGCTTCTAACCAAAGGCTAGCTCGTGAGGTCGCAAATCGGGTCAGTCGAGCGTTACGATTCTATCCGTTCGAATCTTGACGTGCTTAAGTCTAATCTTTTTGTCTCAAATTCTACAATATGATATATATATATATATATATATATATCCTTAAATGAAGACTTCTCATCCATATTAGATTTATCCTTGACCTTGGATATGGTCTAAAAGCGTATGGCTTACCCCTAGCCTTACTTAAACGTATTCGGGTCGAACTAGAATTAAGTCACCATCCGGTTGGCCTTATCAGGAAATACAATCCTCTTTATTATTTTTCATTCTTTCTTTGGGTTATAGATACTCTAAGATCTTTTTATGATTCACCATTAATTTTGGTTCGAAGTCGTTCATTTTTGCTACTTGGCCTTATACGCCATTTATAGGCTATACTTCCTTCCATTGAGCCTTGGCCAACTTCTTTTATTTTCTTGGATACTTTTAGGCCTAGATGAGGGTCATTACATTCTTCTCCCCTTACAATAATTCATCCTCGAATTCAGCGGGTTGCGTTCGGTACTTGTTTTCTCCTTTCTTGGTGTAGTAATCTCATCTTTGGGTAGTCTTCCTTTAGGTATTACGGGTTAGTCTATCCTTGAATTTCCCGAGGTAATCTGTCCTTGATTCCCATGGTTAGCCAGTCTTTAACTTCCATAATGGATGCTTCTCTTTTCATCCATGCTTTTTTTTCCTCTATGCTCCTTTCCATGCTTGGGTCCTTGGCCCCCATGTGACACTTCTATCGTAACCATGTCCTTTGGTTATGGTGCCACCATTATTTTCTTGTAACCTCTGAATGACTTGATCGTTGCATTATTGCTATAAACCATCTTTTTGCCTCTCTACCTTGTCCGGCCATTTTCCTCGAACTTGCCATCCTCAAGATGCTTTTGTTTCCTCTATGCTCATTTCCATGCTTGGGTCCTTGGCCCCCATGTGACACTTCTATCGTAACCATGTCCTTTGGTTATGGTGCCACCATTATTTTCTTGTAACCTCTGAATGACTTGATCGTTGCATTATTGCTATAAACCATCTTTTTGCCTCTCTACCTTGTCCGGCCATTTTCCTCGAACTTGCCATCCTCAAGATTCTGATAAGATTCACACGAGTAATACACGGCTCGTTTATTTCCTTATCCTTTAGGTTATTTCCTTTAACCTTTGTCTCATCTCTCTTCATAGCTCAACTTTGGGTATCCACCTAAGGCTCATGACTTCTAGGGTTCATTCTATCTATGGTTACAATTTCTATATCTATACTTTAGAAATTTTACGATTCCTCTAAATTTCTAATCCACCTAAATTTCTACCGTACGACTTACTCTATGGCTTCTCATAAACTAAATAGAATCAATTCGAGAAATAACCAATCACTTCATCACAAAATCACACATAAAGAGTTAAAACTCATACTTACCTGGAACGAGACCTTTTATGTGGGTCATGAAAGTTTAGGTTCACCTATATCTAAGGGTTATTCTGGTTCCATGTCTTCTTGACTCTCTTCGCATCTGGTTTAGTTGATGGTTGGCCTTTATGACACTGGTTAATGCACCTTGCACCCTTCGCTTCGATAGTATATGAGGAGCAAAATCTTTACTTTGATAGAGACTACGACGAACAATGGATAATGGATCCCAAACTCAAGTATTGTTTACAAAAATATCTACCATCATAAAATCTAGGTCTAGCTGAGGGGCTCAGCCCAAAACTATGATATTAATTCTGGTTTTCGAGTCTTAAATATGATGAGAGCAAACACATCTTCTTGGAATATGGAATTCATCCGTGAGGCAATTGTTTTTGACGACATACCATGGATATTGAAGATAAAACCAGCATGCTCGCTAGAGATGACTATTGCTAGCATTACACGAAATCAAGAAACTATACTGTCGAATAAGGATATTAGCGTTTGAAGACTAATCTTGATGTCAAAACAAAATTTCAGCTTCAACAAAAATAAATTAATGTACTTAACGAATAAGTCTGGAAGGTTTGTGCACCGAATAAGTTACGACACTACTCTTAGCATAGTCAGTCTAATGCTCATGACTAATTGGCATGACACAAAATTTAGATAGATAAATTCTCCCCACAGTGTGACGTTGAGGGTGAATGAATCAACCATAAGTTATTCACTTTTTCACATGCACACCAGTCTTGGACTTTGTCAAACATACATATGCCTTTGGGGGTTTTCCCATTAAAATATTTTTGAGAATATAAACCAAATACTTTCCATGCAGAAAGAGATGAAGGATATAAGGGAGTTAACCATATATTGTATGTGGATTATATGGTAGATTTGGAAAGAGAGGAATGATAAATTGTTCAAAAAATCGGATGCCACCAAATGTTATTGACATAACAGTGAAATAATTTACGGAATGGCACAGTGCTTATCCATAAACAACAAATGGAATATATAACGTTCTAGTACCTACCATGGAAAACACTTGGGAAATAATCACAACCTCGCCAATTGTCGGTTACATTGGCGGGTCGTGGAAACAAGAAGCCCTTACAAATGGCATGGATTGGGTATATTAGTTACAAGATGACACTTCAAATATTATGGGCCTAGGAGGTATACGTTGTGGATACTTACCCGTTCGTTTGGAGTTTTTGAGCTTTCTTTGGAATATAAATGTGTAATTATGAGAGAACGATAATGTTCAATCTTCATTACTTACTTCAACAAACTTACTCATATGATATTAACTCTAATGGAATGGCTAAATTTTGGGTCGGTACTGATGGAATTTGCATCCTAAAGTCATTCTCTTCTCAGGAAACAACTTATATATCGTCCATAAATAACTAATAAGAGAGCTTATTTCCTAGCTAGACAACTTCGTAATCGAAAGTATACTTTCTTGCTTATCGACATTTTTTTATCATCCGCAATGTATTAGAGTATAGTAAACAGTCCAACAAGGGGTACAACCCATCCACCTAAGTGGAAATTATTAACCTGCAATGGGTAACTAACATAAGGATACAAAACTAAGATAAATTAAAGCTCCAATGAAAAAGGAAAAAAGTTACTGCAAGAGATTACATCATCTAGATCATTGTTTGGAGGTGAATTATCTCCTATTATCCTGTCTAATCGGTATAAAACCGGAGCGGGTATAACGAGGAAGATGTGTGCCCGATAGAGTTGTTCCCTATAATTATATAAAAACAAGTTGACATAAAATAAATTATCAAAAACATGCATAACGAAAACATAAAGAGTATAAATGTAGCAGTTTGCGGAAGAGGAAAAGGCCACGTGGCCAAGTCTCAATCAAAATTGTCCTTCCGTTAGAACTTTGATTTTGAGTTCTTTAGAGCGTGTATATCCCAGAACTCAATGAGAAGTTCTTAAGAATTTTTTTAATACTTTTTTCTTAAAATAGAAACAACTAATTGTTAGATTATATTTGCTGTCCATTGAAGGTTTTTAATACAAAAAAACTTGAAAAAAAAAATTGTCACAAACACATTAACACAAATTCTAAAACACATTGCTAAATCTATATCTAATTTCAAGTGTTTTGCCTTAACCATATGTTCTGGGTATCAAAAGAACAACAAAGATGTTTTCGCTTATACACATGTTTTGTACCTGAACTTATTGCACATGGAAACAATTTCAAAAGATTTTAAGAAGATTTCAATAGTTTGTGACTGTCTCTGTATTAATAGTTTCAGAAGTAGAAACTCCTTTCATTCTCTTAAGAAAACTAGCTGCACTTTTCTTCTTTGACCTACCACTTGTAATGTTGTTACCTTTCTTTTCTTGATCACTTTTCTTCTGCTCTGAGCTATGGCCTTTACTAGAGAGACCAACATTTAAACTAGTTTTCACCTTATTAGATGTTGAGTGTGTTCTTCATTTAGTGTTATTCTTGGAAACAATAGGTTTTTCATCTTTATCAGAGATTTCATCCTCATCTGAAACTGGCTTATCATTGATTGTTGGAACTATTTTAGTCGTTTTCTTGAACGGTTCAGTGACTGTCGCTAAAGATCTAACAGCCAAGGAGCTACGTTTCCTACAAGCTATAATAGGCACTGCCATTTTTGGTTTTAGAGAAGAGAAAGTGACTTCTTCTTCCTTAGTCGTTATCACCAAAGATTCATCTTTGATTTGTTTAGGAATCTTGAGAGACATCTGTTTCATGATGAGTTGGTTAAGCTGATTTGCTGCATTAAACTCAGAATATCGATCACCATAAAACACTCTTGCATTGTTGATTAGTAACAATAAGTCTCTAAAAAACTTGCTTCTTGAGGTTTTGTAGTAATCTTCTTCTACACGAGTTCGAATCATCTCAAAGTCTATGTGCTACTTTATTATCTTATTGTATTCAGGTGTTTCCTGCAACTTCATAATTTAACAAGAACAAGTTCTTACCGAGATTGATCTTGTTGCACATGGAAACTGTTACTACCCAGATTGGATTCCCACTCCAATTGATTGTAACCTACAATGAAGAAAACATAAATTCATATTAATTTGAACAACAAGAAATCAATATCATACCCTCAATTGAACACTATTTTCATTACACATAAACTCATATTTCTATAAACTCAAACTAATACACAGGCTAATATACAATCACAAACTATAAACTACAATCAAAACCTAAACACAAATCACTAATCAAAAGATAAAGAAGAACATGATGAGTGCCAAAAACTTACTTTCCAATTTCGTTGATTCGGTTCAAGTCGGAACCCACTGATTCTCGGGTTCACGACTCTCATATACTCCTTCGATGATCTATCTTCACTCGCCCCTTGTCTCCGACGTCTCTTTCACCAGCAATTTCGCCGGAAAAGAGAGAATCGGCAATCGCATGCAAATCGCCTAGGAAGAGAGAGAGACACAAAAAACTTCTCAAAATCGAGAAAAGGAAAGGAAAAAAAATAAAAAATTTCGAAGCCAACCACACGCTGACACGTCAGCGTGTCTTAGGTGAACTTAAATGCCTTATTTAAGGCTCGAATCTTTCTTAATTATACGTAAAATCTTTTATTTTTAATTCTAAATACATCTTAAATACACTAAGAAACCCCTTAAAACCACCGATGAACATGCTCTTATCCCTTAAGAATATGCTACAGGTGAAATTCTTGGTTTATAATAGCCGAGGAACAATCATTCTCATGAACGATCGTTCCAGTTTTATTGAATACTCTATATAGTGAAAGAACGATCGTTTCTTTGTGGAACGATCGTTCATCTGTCCCTGGTTACTTTCTACATGTTAGAACAATCAATCCTTTGTGGATCATTTTGTATGGTAAATTCGCAATCATAGAATGATCTTTCTTGTGTAGAACGATCGTTCTATCTTTCAGCATAAGTCAGCCGTAGGAGTAGATTGATCTTTCCTTTGTGGAACGATGTTTTGTTTTTCCCTAGAAAATTTTCACCAAGAGAATGATCATTCTTCTTCCCATGTAAGTACTAAAATTCACTTTGAACTCATGTCTTTGATAATTTCCTTGAGTCAGGTCTTATTATTTCTCGTGGATTTATTATCAAATTGTCCCGGTGTGAAGTAAGTCTGAGGGAGGGTACATATCTACTAACGATGTTGTTGGTGTCAAAACCCCCTCAGCAAGATTTTGCTTAAGCTAGTGATGTTATGCTATTGAACTCACATGTGTTGGTCCTAGAAGGATTGACCGAGAAGGTATTTACACCTGAGTACACTAAGAGAATACAAGAGTACCCAACACGTAACCAGACTGAGGTCGATATGGACGCATCCTGAGAAAGTAATGGCCAATTCCAAGCGGCTCCAAGTTTTCCGGGATACGCTGAGATCGTGGTAACGAGGAGGCAAAGAGGCAATGGGAAAATCGGAACAAAAGCCCAAAGTATCTAGAAGCCTCAGCTAGAATCGGAGACGACATCATATGTATAAATAGATAAATGAGCAAGGCGTAGAGGATCTTTTGGCCATGTTTCGAACTTTACTTATATATTCTTTTATCATATGTAAAAAAAATCTTAAAGCTATTTCATTATTGATCAATACAAAATCCATTTATATATAAATTTGAGTTTTTGTTTCTTTCCTTGTTAATAAGAAAAATCGCTCAATTCTTCATAAGAATATATTTACAAAATTATTTTGTGGATTTCAACATCCACAAACTGGCGCCGACTGTGAGGAATTCAAAGATTTTCTAACACAAAAGGAAAGCCGCTACCAGATCTAATACTATCATGGCCAACAACGTGCCACCGCAACTGAAGGGTACACTAGCACAATCCAAGCACTCCGCCAGTCCATGCAATCTATGTCAGAGAGGCTGGAAATGCAAGACGCCTTGAATCAATCCCTGCTCGATCGACTTGACAAAATGGCGAAGGAGTCCGCAAACCAAACCAAGACAATCACTAAACGCCTCGACCAGGCAGCCTCATCACTTCGGCGACTGCTCGGAACTTCTACCCGACAATATCCCATCTCCAGGGAGCATTCCAGGAGGTTGTTGTTCACTCCAACCCGAAACTCGGTCAAAACGCCCGAACGTCCCTCCGACACCATAGAAAATCCTCTGAACGACAACCTCCAAGAGGAGCATTCCAATCCGAAAGGCAATTAGTCTCAAGACGATCCTGAACAACCAGATCTTACTGAGTGTGTTGAGGCCTCAGGCGACAAGAGGGATCACATCAACCTGTCCGAGGACTCAAAAGGAAAATCCGATGAATACGAGGAGGGCAACCGCATCTCCTCTGCTCGACCCAATAGGCGACCTCAACACTTGATCCAAGAGATCCAAGAGATGAAAAACTATCTCCGAGAGGCTGTCCGACAAATGAACTCTAAAGTTCATCGGGCGATCAATTTGGCTATCAAGTTGGACCGACTTAAGGAGGAGATGCTCTGCAGCCCATATGCCCGACATATCAAAAATACCAAAGTACAGAACCCTGGGAAAATAAAAATCCCCTTTTACGAGGGAAAAACAGACCCCCACGCGTATATGACAGCCTTCTGCATAGCGGTCGGTCGAGCGCAATTCGATGAAAACGAGAAGGACGCAGGATATTTTCAACTCTTCAGCGAACACCTCAAGGGGCTGGCACTCATGTGGTTCTCACGACTACCTGAGGTTTTAATCCACTGCTTCAATCAAATAAGTTTAATGTTCCTAAAGCATTATTAAGTATACATTGAGAGAGACATCTCATATGCTGACAAGTGGAGTATGACCAAGGGGTCGAATGAACGCTTCAACTAGTTTATCAACCGGTTCAAAGAAGTGATATCCCAGGTGGTGGTAACCGATAATGCTGCCATTGCCACCCTCAAAAATGCGGTCTAGGGCGAATCATAATTCCAAAAGGATTTGATATTGAACCCTCTAACAACCATCGATGACGCACTATATAGAGGGAAGGTCTTCACACGAATAGAGGAAGACTTGATTGAAATGCAAAAAAGGAGTTGGGAGAAAAATCCAGCAAAGCCCCCAAGACGAAGCTCCCCAGCAGGGAACCAAACCTTTTACGCCGGAAATCCCAAAAATGGTCTGTGGAACTAGTGGAAACGATCCAAGGAGGAAGGAAATACCAAAAAGCATTGCGAGTACCACAACCAAGACGACCATTCGACCGAGGAATGCATGAGCTTAAAGTCTTTCATCTTTGCCAAATACCAGTCAGGCGAGCTAGTGGAGCCCAGCAAGGCTAACGCAGCAGGTGCCCAACCAGAGTTAGAAGAATCGAACAAAGAAACCAATCCTCAAAAACGAGCCCGGGAAGAACTGCCTCATATGACACCGACCCCTCCATTTAAAAAGCGGATTAACATAATCATGGGAAACCATCAATTTTGGCTAAAGTCAGTTACCTCGATCAAAGCATACGAGCGAAAGGCCGCTTTTTTCCAGAGATGGCAAACTAAGCCCTAAGAGGTCGAAGAACCTATCATATTCGACGAAATGGACACAACAGGCCTAGACCTCCCCCACGATGATCCACTGGTCATCTACCTGATCCTAGAATATTATGAAATAGCGAGGTTACTCATAGATACCAGAAGCTCAGTCGACTTAATTTTAAAATAAACATTAGCCAAAATGGACATAGACTTGTCCCATATAGAGGGACCCCCAACGCCCTTAACGAGTTTACAAGTGAAACCCTTATGATGTTGGGAACGATCAAACTACTCATGCACGCAACATGAGTATCTAGAATGATCAAATTCACAGTAATGGACCGGCCGACGATATACAACGCAATCTTAGGTACACCCTAGATAAACTTGATGAAGGCAATGCCTTCAACTTACCATCAGTGCGTCAAGTTCCCTACCAAGGAAAGTGTTAAAACCATTTAAGGAAGCGAAAGGTAAATACGAGCTTGTTACTTAACCGAACTCCAACTCAGGAAGAAAGCTTTATAGTAATTACATATCGGGGAGCCAACTGCCCCAAAAACGTTGAGCTACGAGGAACCCAAGCTAGAAAAAGTAACACAATATTGTATCGACCCAGGTCTCCCAAAATGTTGTGTCATAATAGGTTCAAAGTTAAAAGAAGAACTTATCAACTTCCTTAAAGAAAAAAGCACACCTTCGCCTAAAGCATGACAGACATGCCCAGAATAAGCTTGGACATAATGTTCCACGAGCTGGACACCGATCCAATTTATAAACCAGTCAGAAAGAAGAAGCGCAAGTTGGGCGCTAAACGGGCTCAGGCATTCCGAGAAGATGTGGAAAAACTGTTGAGCATAGGATTCATTACCGAAGTAAAATACCTAGACTGGTTGGAAAACCCTGTAGTAGTTAAGAAAAACAACAAGAAGTGGAGAGTATGCATCGAATTTACAGACTTGAATAAAGTATGTCCCAAGGAAAGTTTCTCATTACGAAACATAGACTAGCTAGTCAAAGCCACAACTGGTTACAAACTGCTATCATCATGGATGCTTTCTCTAGCTATAACCAGATACTTATGCATCCAGATGACAAAGAAAAAATGGCATTTTTCACCGATAGGGGCATTTAATGTTACAAGGTGATGCCTTTTGGCCTGAATAATGCTGGCACCACTTACTAGCGTTTGGTCAACAAGATGTTTCCAAAACAGCTCTGCAAGATGATGGAAATTTATGTTGACGACATGCTTGTCAAATCCTCCGATGAAGAGGATCACGTGAGCGACCTGCGTGTATGTTTCCAAATATTGAACACCTATGGGATAAAGCTAAACCCAGCTAAGTGTACCTTTGCGGTCACATTAAGAGAATTTTTCGGCTATTTGGTAACCATAAGAGGTATTGAGGCTAACCTTAAGCAAATCAACAGGATGTTAAGGATGTTGTCACCCAAAAACACAAGAGAATTACAAAGGCTGACAGGCCGCATAGCGGCCCTAACCCGATTCATATCCAAGTCAACCGACAAATTCCTACCATTTTACAACCTCTTCAAGGAAAATAAGAAATTCATCTGGAACGAAGAATGCGAGCTGGCATTCAAAGACATGAAGACCTACTTGATGACCCCTCCCGTTCTGTCAAAACCCCAAGAAGGAGAAACCTTATTCTTGTACATTGCAGTATCATCATACGTAATAAGCTCGGTCCTTGTACTTGAGGAGCTCGGCAAAAAAGCCAATATTCTACCTCAACAAGATCCTAGGTGACGCGGAGACAAGATATCCAACAATATAAAAATTAGCTCTGGCAGTAATAAATTCAGTAGGGAAATTACGATCCTACTTCCAATCACACTTGATTGTCGTATACTCGAACACACCGCTGCGAACGATCTTACACAGTCCCAACCAATCAGGGAGACTTTCAGAATGGGCAGTTGAGCTTACGAGCATGATAAAGAGTTAAAAAGTAGAACATGCACAAAATCCCAAGTACTCGCAGATTTCCTCGTAGAACTACCACCAGAGATGGAAAATGAGTCCAAGTACTCCGAAGCGAGGTGGTCCATGTATGTCGATAGAGAAAGTTCCAAACATGGCTCGGGGATAGGAATACGACTGATCGCCCCAAAAGGGGAGATGATTGAACAATCATTCAGGCTGAACTTCGCAGCGTCAAACAACAAAGCTGGATACGAAGCAGTGATAGTTGGTATACGCCTAGCAGCGGCAATCGATGCAAAACAGGTCAACGCCTATTGCGACTTCCAGCTAGTGGCGAACCAATTCAGTGGTGAATACGAAACAAGGGACGACCAAATGGAAGCGTATTTAGATATGGTAAAAAAACTTTCTAAAGATTTCCTGGAGCTCGACCTGATTAAAATCCTCAGGGGAGAAAACACGCCCGCGGATGCCTTAGCCGCCCTCGCATCTACCACAGATCCCCAAATGACCAGAGTCATACCCGTAGAGATCATCGATAAACCCAGCATCTCGGTAGCAAAGACCACATGCGTTATACAAGAAACGATAGAAGAATATAACGCAAACCTAGACCCGAAAGACATGGAGGAAGATGAAGTCCCAATTGACAACGGTCCTATATGGATAGAAGCCGAATCCTTCGCCAAGGTTAAATCTAAGAACGTTGAATCCTTCATCTGGAAAAATATAATATGTCGCCACGGGATCCCCTACGAAATACATACTAACAACAGTCCCCAATTTACCTTAGACGGGTTCAAAGAATTCCGTGAAAGAATGAGGATAACCTCACCTACTCAGCACCCTACTACCCGCAGGCTAACGGCCAGGCAGAGGCCGCTAACAAAACCATATTGGATGGATCAAAAACAAGACTAGATGCAAATGAAGGAAGATGGGCAGAGAACTGGAAGGAGTGCTTTGGTCATATCGAACAACTCCCATGAGAGGAACTAACAACTCCCCATTCGCCCTAGTGTGCGGAACCGAGACAGTCATACCAACTGAGATAGAAGTATCGAGCCTGAGAAGGGAGCTAGCACCTCAGAATACAGACCAAAATGACCAAATGCTCATAGATATAGCCGACAAAATCGATGAAAGGAGGGACCAAACGACCATAAGACTGCAAAATTATCACAACGCACGCCGCAACATGTTTCTACAACAAAAAGATCAAATAGTGATGATTTGTGGAAAGAGAGCTAGTGTTGCGAGAAGTCATCCTCGCAAGGATAGAGAAGAATGCAGGAAAGCTATGAATCAAATGAAAGGGCCGTACAAGATCTCAAAAATCATCATACCAGGAGTGTATGAATTGGAAGACGAAGACGGGAACGAGGAAAGACACCCATTGAATGCTTAACACCTGAAAAATTCTACTATTAAGCACAAGCAAGTTATTTTCATGGCAGCTTTGTTTTACGCTATTTGTAAACCTAATTCAGTGAACTACGACCAAGGCTTGATCTCCATCTCAAGGGTACGTAGGCAACTATGTTTAGGAAGTTCAGCTATGTTTATCAATGAAATTTTCATTTTCCTCGTCTATCTTTTCTTCTATTTTTTTCGAAAAATGGGGGAGATGTAATTGATCTTTACTCCCTGCCCCAGCCCGCCCTATTTTTTTCTCTAAATTTTTCTCGGAAAATGGGGAGATGTAATTGATCTTTACTCCCTGCCCCAGCTTAACCTATCTTTTCCTCTAAATTTTTCTCGGAAAATATAGGAGATGTAATTGTTCTTTACTACCTGCCCCCAACCCGTCCTTTCTTTGCCTTTGAAATTTTCTCGAAAAAATGGGGGCTTCGTACAAGCAAACTAGCTAAGTTTGGCCAGAAAGGATCACTACCCCATACCACTGTTTGTGCAACGGAACACCTAGGGGCTCCCAACACTCGCTAACCATCCACAATTCTTTCAGTTACTTATGCCTGATTCTCTACCAATATTCAAACGAAAGTGAGAAGAGAATACTATATCGTACCCAACTCGACTAATAAATCGGTAAAATCATCGAAACCCTTAGTTGCTTTTTTCCATAATTTAACGCCTAAAACGTAAATAACTATCCACTTATATTAGCCTGAGCAACCCTCAACAACGTGTAAGCACTAAAGCCGAGCTCCGTCTTGCAACAATGCATTAAAATGAATCACAAACGTTTTTAACAATTGGAATACTCATTTCTAGTATAACATTCGATCTCTCGAATAAGTGCACCACTTTATGACAACAAATCCAATAGTAAACACCCCAATCTCTACCGAGTGCGTAGGTAAGATACCACTCAAGAAAAATGACAGCTACGTAAACTCAAAATCCACCTGACGCGAACAATACATCTACAAACAGCAAGTAGACGCATATGATTTTTTCAAAGCCAATAAAATTAAAAAGAGAAGCAAATTATTTGAGCCATAGACATAAATTCAAGTTCACACAACTAAATAAACATAGGGTTCGGGTAAAAGCCTCCCCAAGCGCTTTAAGTTCAAAAGGGACTAAAAGAGATTGGATAAAAGTCTCCCCATGCAACCATGTTCAAAATAAAACAAACATTAAAAGAAATTAAAAGAGCAAGGAGAGAAGAAGTCATAAGCGGTCACTCCGTCGCATCTTGATTGTCATCACCACCCTTGGGGGCTTCCTCTCTTGCCTTGGTCGCAGCCTCCCCTAAGCAGACCAAAACTTCTACAGCCTTTTCCAACACCCCTCCAGCATTCACGTCGACCTCCTCAGTAGGAACCCCACCCATGACCTCCTCAGCTAGAACTTCATCCTTTTCAATCTCGGCAGCAACTTCCTCAACTGGACCAAGAATGGAAAAGTTAGTAGTAGGGATCAATTACCTCAACTGGATTCGGTTCAGAGAGTTCAACAGGTCGATCTCTTAGGTCGGACCCAGTCGGAGATGCAACCCAGTCTTTCTCAAAATTTAACTCTTTGAATTCGACCATCTTTAGCTCTTTAGCAAATACCACATGACCGCTTCCAATTTGGTCTTCTCATATTCCAGCGTGGATTCCCCCAGGACCATGCTGTTAATCAATTCCAGGTTCCCCTTGATCTGTTCCACATGAAGCAGCTTCTCTTGATACACTCGTTCATTTACAACCTTCCCCTTAAATCAGTCCATCCTCCTCACTAATTTCTCGTTCAAAGTATCATCCTTATCCTTCACCTTCTACACTATTTGTTTCTCCATCTCCACAAGGATTGCATCCAACTCTTTAGCCATACTCGCCACCTCATCCTGCAATCTCTGCTTGATCCTGTCATGACAAATCACCTCCTCACCCATCCTTTCAGCATATTTCTTCATCAGATCCTCGAGCTCTGCGACCTCACCTCTCAGCCTGTTATTCTCCTTATTATGTGTCTCTACTCTGCCCACAACACCTTTAGCTCAGCGATAGATTTGTCAGCACGGGTTGTGGCATCAGCGACCAGCTCCACACTTGAGTGCTTCTTCACTTTCCGGAGCTCGTCATCTAGAACTCCCACTAGGCGATTGGCTAAGGTCGCAATATCAAATACCAAAGCTTTCCCATTAGTTTCTGAACTAATTCCAACGCAATCAACATAACCTATAAATATCCATACCTTAGTGTGGGAGCGAGCCCACTCAGCATATTCTCGTTGCATCGAGAGCGATCGATGATCATACACCTTGGGTCCACCCAGTCGGAGTTTGCACATCAGCTCAGCGCAGAAATCTCCATCTTCAACAATGGAAGACTGGAGCGGCCAGGTAAAACTGAAGAAGAATCCACCGAAATCATGGACCCCAACTGGTAACGACTCATGAATCTGAGGTTTCTTTTCCACCAAAGTATCCTGATGGCGGGAGTTACGAGGAATTGAAGGAGGTCGAGGAGCATTCTTCCCAGAACTTACAACTTTTTCCCGGCGAGCATCACCGTGTGACAAGTCGGAGACCTCAATCATTTCCACATTCTTCTGAACGCAATCTCTAGACGTATGAACCTCCTGCATAGCACATGGATTCACTGAACCAGATGCGCCCTGGGAACTTTTACTCTTGCGTGCTTCACGATAGGGTTTTGGATTCTTCATAGCAACAGATTGACACAAAGATGGAGTATCTGCAGAAACCCACTCAATAAACCATAGTGGATTCAAACGAAAATACAACTCAACTCGAATACTTACTTGAAGACGACTTAGAGAGTGGCGTTAATGGGAGCCAATTACGAGAAACCCTTTCCCTGTCAAAGGTGCTCCAGTTGTTCAGTCTGTTATTTTCCAAGACATTCCGATTCTTCAAGTATTCCGGAGAAGGATCCTCAACCTGAACCAGATTCGGGACTGAAAGGAAACCAGAGAATCAATAAACTAACAAACGCGATAAAATTGGGTAGAAACAGAAGTAATAGTTCGATATCAAGCTTAAAGGAAACAAAGAAGGGGATGGATTAAAATTTAAGGAAGTTCACACCAATCTCTCTGGTCCACCAAGTTTGAAAATTACCAGGACCCTTGATCCCAAAAGACAGGTGGTTAATCACAATAAAGAAATAGAACTGGTCCCAATCAGCTATGTCCTTAGGAAATTTGCCAGTTGCAAACCCCCTGATTAGGCTTATTGGCGATGTACCATAGACCACCCTTCGGGCCTATCTTGATGTGTGTAACCTCCTCGAGCATGTCGCAACTCAAATCAAGCCCGTTCTCATGAGCTTGGATCATCAGGAAAATTTTATGTCGAACTTCTTTCGGTATCAACTGACTCAGGGCCATTCCCAAGCGGCGTAAGTATCAGACTAGGAGTTCTAGAACTGGGAAGCAGAACCCGCATATTTTGAAGAAAATTTTGTAAACCGTAATAAACCTAAGCAGAAGAGAGTCTGAAAATTTCCTAGGTCCCGGAATAAGGAACCTAACATCGGACGGGACATCAAACTGTTCCCAAATCACCGCCATTTAACCCGTGGTTGATAGAGAGTCAGAGAAGGTCATAATTGCCAGAGCTGCAACCGCTATTGACCTCTCGCTAGAGACCATAGGAGTTCTGACACTAGCGATGGTTGCGGTGTGTGATGAAGAGCTTCTACTCTGAGAACGAAGAGCGAGGTGGCTCACCATAGTCAGCAGATTGGGACGAAGGAGAAATTAAGGAAGAGGAGAAAGCGATGGAGAAAATCGGAGAAGATCGAAGGAAATCCAAAGGGATGGAAACAGAAATTTGAGAGAAGAATTGTAAACCCTAGAAGAAATTAAAGGAAATAAGGTGTGAAATAACTTTACTTTGTCGCGTGAAGGAGGAGAGATATGGTGGTTGAAAACGAAGTGGGGGATGACGGTTCCAAACAATGGAGGAGAGAGGAAAAGTAATGACAATTTCCTCGAGAAATATGAACCGCCTCTTGTAGGCACACTGATACTTTTTCTTGAATTTCAAATTTAAACAACACCCGCATGCAAAGGGAAATAACCACCAGAGGCTGTTGAGATTCCTAGTTATCGAACTCGAAACAAACCAACTCATCCAGTAACAAATTCTCGATTTTGTGTTAAAGAAAGCAAAAAATATGATTTCGTGGCGAAGAATATGCTGATCATTTAGATAATAAAAAAATCCTTGAGCCTAAAATCCTCCTGGTGCTTCACCACTTGGGTTCTCGAAGGTCACCTAACTCGTCAAACTCGTTGGGAGACCTGGGCGCTAATATGTTGGTGTCAAAACCCCCTCAGTAGGATTTTTCCGGAGCTAGTGACGTTATGCTATCGAACTCACCATGTGTTGGTCCTAGAAGGATTGACCGAGAAGGTATTTACACTTGAGTACACTAAGAGAATAACAGAGTACCCAGCACGTAGCCAGATTTAGGTCGATACGGACGTAGCCCAAGCAAGTAATGTCCAATTCCAAGCGGCTCCGAGTTTTCTAGGATATGCCAAGATCGTGGGAACGAGGAGGCAAAGATGTAGCGGAAAAATTGGAATAGAAGCCCAAGGATTCGAAAGCCTCAGCTAGTCGGAGACTACCTCAAATGTATAAATAGAGAAATGAGCAAGGGGTAGAGGATCTTTTGACCATTTTTTGAACTTTACTCATATATTCTTTGCATATGTGAACAAAAGCTTAGAGCTATTTCATTTTTGATCAATAGAAAATCCATTTATATACAAAATTGAGTTATTGTTTCTTTCCTTGTTAAGATGAAAATCGCCCAATTCCTCATAAGACTATATTTATAAAATTATTTTGTGGATTTCAACTTTCATAGATGTCCTGTGTTGTTTTGGATGTTTTGTCATATCGATGAAATTTTTCAAAAAAAAATTGTTTTTGTTTAGTTGAGTCTTGTCGAGTCGAAGGAATCATGACCAGAATCTATGATGACCGTTACCCTCGTGTGAGTTTAAACCAATTATCTATTGAATGCTGACTTAGATTGATTGTTGTATTTGATTCAGAATCCGATTGGCTGACTAATATACTTCTGAAAGTTCCTGTCTTTTGGATTATTAATGTTTTGATGCTACTCCTAACCTTGATATGACTAATTTGATCTTAAATTCTCTTACTTGTGGTGTTGGTATACTTTGATCTAGATAATTTTCCTTTTAGTCCTCTGTAAAATCGTGAGTTCTTCAGTACGATCTCGATTCCCTTCTTCTTCCCTGCAAAAGGTAAAAGAGGGATTGCACAGTGGTTCTCGAAATCTGTTTCATCATCCCCTAAAACCACCGGCTAAAAAAGAAAAGAAAAGCAAAGGAATAGAAAATCTTAGAAAAAATGATTAGAAAGCAGAAAAGGAGAAGGAAAGGGATCCAAAGTGGTAGATGCTACATTTGGTATGGGAACTCTGAAAGAAGGTAGTTTAGTGCGCTGATCAATACCCCAGGGTAAGAATGCATTTGTTTGAAATTAATTGAAGTTAGAGATCTGGTTAATATGATTTGATGGTTCGATTGATTGGGGATATAGAGTACAAAACATATTGCTAGCTATGTGGTGGTGTACGTTCTTTTTGTAGTGGTTATCTATGATTGGTATCGTTGGTTTTGGTGTGTAGATTTAAGGTTTTCGAGATTCTGCTAGTTCCTGTGTAATCATTTTCATACCTCTTCACCAGATTTGGTCTTGCTTTACTTGAGGATAACCAAAGATCCAAGTCTGGGGAGTTGATATTACTCGGTTTTAACGCTTTATAGTGGGCATAATGTTTGCTATTAAGCGTTATCCATGTTATCTGAGAATCTCCTTGCAGTTTTGGTGTCTTTTACAGGTTTCTGGGTCTTCGGGTCATTCATGAACAAAAAGATGGATTTCTGCACAAAACGGATGCAAATTGTCATATGTAGATGCAGATTCCAACAGAAGAGTCAAGAGTTTGACAACGTTTGAAGATGTTCCCACTGTCAGATTGAGCTGAAATTTGGACACAAGTTAGCCACTTGAGTTAGCTTTAATAGGGAGGTGGTTTAAAGTCAACCTGACAGTGCAATCAAGAGTTATGGCGATTTTACTGAAGATTGGTTAAGCTGGCTTGCAAAAGAAGTACGTGTAGGAAGAACGATCATTTTCTTCTTCCTGGAATCCTCTGGAATCAAAGAACGAACACCAGACTTGAAGAAACATCGTTCTCTTCACCCGAGAAAATTTAGAAGATTTGCAAAAATTGCACAAGTCGTTCTCAAGACTTTGTTTTCCTATCTTATGAGTTTTTCTTTTTCACTCTAAAATTCTTTGGCTTGGTTTTATTTATTTACGCTTTATTTTCTATTCTAAGTTTTATAGAGGGAGACGAATTACAGAACCCTCTTGTGGAGAAATTCTTCTTACCTTTTGTTTTATATTTAATATCTATTTTATGCTTTTAATCATGTTTTTTTATATTGATTTGTGTTTACTTTTAAATGTTTGAGTAGTTCCATAGTTAAATTTTAGACTTTTATAGAGGGTTAAGTTAGGATTATCATAAAGGGATATAAATTGTTAGGTTCTTAATCTAAACATGATCTTAATGCATGAACTAGAGTAGCTAACTGGTTCATTGCTTTTACGTTGATAAACACAAAGAGATATTTTTGTAGAGATTTGATCTAGTTAGATGAATAAATGTTTTTGCTTATGAAAGTATTGTTTTAGATGTTTATGACTTTATCAAATCTAGACTTAATGCATGTTTGAATTATTCAAATATGACGGGAGTTTGTTTTTAATAATTCGAATATATGAATTTAATACTTCGGGAGGAGATTAATTTGTATTTGTTATTTTAGTTGAGAAATATTTTCTCTGTAAATTCTTGCATGATGACATAGAACTACTTCTACGCGAAGTTCGATCTCCTATAGAGCTAGAATCTCCATCCCAAATCCTAATTCCACATCGACGCCTCTTCATCAGATTCGAATCGAAGCTTCTGTTTCCTGGTTAAATTCGATGTCTTCTCTGTGAGAAATCTCATTATTTTGTGACTAATAGATTTGGATTTGTCCTTAAGACAAAGTTGTTCTGACGAAGAAACAATTTAACCTTGTTCAGAATCTCTCCCGTTCTGCAACTCAAAAGGTTTTAACTCTTTCCATCCAAAGATGGATTCTGAAATACAATTATTCAATTGTCGATCTGCTGAAGTTGCTAGCAATTCAACTCGAAAATTACACATCTAGGTTTTAGTTTTTGGTTGATTTTTCTTTTCCTCGTCTTATTATAACTCAAATTTGACTTCTTCACTTGCTTGTGTCCCTTCTTTGGAGTTCTCTTCGTCTAGCAATAACAATGAGTATACAACTATATATTCAACATTCTGGTTTCCAAATTCGTCTCTGAGTTTATAACATTATGTTGTAGGTGGGAGTTCGGTTGTCAAGATCTTGTTGAATGTAACAAGGCCAAACACTATAGAATTTGAAAATATCACAAGGACACAAATATATCAGAGTCTTGGAAGATACAGAGAAGCCTCAAGAATCCCTGGTTTTCTGATTCTTGCTGTTAAATCTCCTATATACTTCGCTAATAGTACCTTCTTGCAAGAAAGGTTAGCCTTCTTACTTCATCTATCTCTTAAAATAACCAGGGAAGAGGAAAATCGAATAGAGGAGAATAATGGTACTACCTTAAAATGCTTAGTTCTTGACATGACAGATAAGTGTGAGGAGTGTTATGGAGAAGCTACATAAGTCCAAGATGATCGAGTCATTGTGTTTGAGTGAACTTTATCTATCAATTGGTGTAGTTGTGGCTAATATGTCAAAAAGAGCTACAGAAGAAGGCATGATCATTAGAGATTATATATATGGTGTGGTCATGATCTTACATATGGTGTTGTTATGACTGAGGTATTATCTGTTTTTGAACAGGTTGAGAAATAGAGCAAAGCAATGTTACTAGAGTTATTGTGTTTCAATTATGTTTTTAAAAGTTATAGCTCCATATTCAGCCGAAGATGCTCGTGGTCGTTGTCTTCCTTGAAAACGAGTTACTGTAAGTAAGTAGTATGCCTAGTTTGAGATTTATTCATGTAGTTTAGTTAAATAGAGTCTGTAGTTACGTATGGAGAATCATTTCCTATTTGAGAAGAAGCGCTTGGGAAAAGCAAAGGTAGTGTTATTTCTTGAATGTATTCTTATATATAGCAATTAGATGCATTAATGCTGTGTTTGGTATAACAAAGGTTGAAAGATAAGGAAAAG
This sequence comes from Iberis pinnata, assembly GCA_900406425.1. Taxonomy (NCBI): domain Eukaryota; kingdom Viridiplantae; phylum Streptophyta; class Magnoliopsida; order Brassicales; family Brassicaceae; genus Iberis; species Iberis pinnata. The sequence continues at coordinate 33,357 of OVBE01001177.1, forward strand.
ATGTAACGATAACATATATGTTCATAAGAAGGAAAAGGTTTCCCACAACATATGGAGTGTGTTAGAAGAGAGTTTTTCATATTTGGATGCAGCAGTTGAGAGAAATGCAAGAGCTGATGTTCCAATGCCATATGCACCAAAGAGAGCTTGTTACAGATCCAAATTAAATTGATCAAGACATCACACCCTTTACCCTTACACAATCTCTTCTTTTTATGATTTTTTAAAAGGAAAGGAAAATAAGAAGAAAAGAGTAGAACTTTGATCTTTCTCTTTTGCTAAAAATCCACAGTACCTCGTCATTTTTTAATTTTTATTTGACAAGTACCAAGGGAATGAACAAAATCTGGAAATTGTTTTTACTTAGTAACAAAAATAAATGACAATAGATAAAACAAATACAATAACAATAATATATCTTTATAATTTATGCAAAAAATATATTTTAGACCTTAAATTCTTAAACTCTATACCCTAATTTTTTTTTTTTATTATTTCTTTATAACTTTTAATTAAAATCCTAAACCTTTAAATCTTCGACCCTAAAACTATTTCTATCCCATATATAATAACAATAACATTTTGCAATTGTATTTTCTTAAAATCATATAATATTTGGTGATTGAATCATTGCACTTAAAACTAAGTCTTAGAGAATATGAATATATAGGTTATATTCTACAAAGCCCTAAACTCTAAAAACTATAAATCTTAATCTTATATATATATTTTATATATATATATATATATATATATATATATATATATATATATTATATTTAAAATTTTGTAAATAAANATTATATTTGAAATTTTCCAAATTAAAAAATAAATAATAATAATATGTTCATTACGTTTTATATTATATAATTATCTATTTTTCTATAATGTCATCACACTTTTAATTTGATATTTACATATTTATATTTGTCGACACATTTTATAATTATTATTTTAAAATTTATATAATCATATGTAAGATTTAAGTTATACTACCATAATTTTAAAATTATATTATAATGTATTCTGGCTCATAGCGCAAGACATCATCTAGTTAAGTGTTGAATCTTTTAACTTGGTTGAAAATTTTTGGGTCCCACGATGACATGTGTCAACATGGAATTAGACATGAAGATTTAAAGAATAATACTCCCTCCGTTTCGAATTACTTGTCGTTTTAGAGTTTTGCACACAAATTAAGAAATCTCTATTTTCTATAAAAACACCATTAAATATTTTAAATCAACCAATAGAAAAAACTCCCGAAATTATTCTATTGGTTAAAAAAGTTAAATTCATTTAATTTCTGCATTGAAAACCTAAAACGACACATATTTTGAAACGAAAATTTTTCTCCAGAACGACAACTAATCTGAAACGGAAGNCGAAACGGAGGGAGTAATATATAACTAATGGTAGGTGTTGTGTTTTAGTTGATTCTTGAAATTCTTGATATTCAGCTCAATTATCTTACAATATATTTTTATAATTATATATTTTATATCAAAATTAAAATAAAAAAATTACTCTACAAGTAGAAACTTGTTTCATTTGATTTGACACAAAAAATAATCATCAATGATCCCAACAATAACATTTTTAATGCCCAAAATTCAACTATTATCCTTTTAACTACTCAATAGTTATCAGTCACAAACAATCTTCTAATCAACTTAAAAACATATCAAATTATGGTTTTCAACCAAATTTTTTCATGCAGTTAGCTATTCAAACTATCTTCCATATTATGAATCGATGTCTTATTTATCTCAACCACTTTATGTTGAGAGACTTCCAGTTTAGTGGATGTTAGAGCAAAATATTTGGATTCTAAATTTTGACTATTCGTGCACTTTATTGAGGAAAGATAATTTTTTTGTCTTTTATACCCTTATTTTGTAGATAATTACACTATACAAAATTATACCATCTTTTTTTCTCCTCAAAATGTGTCGGATTTTATTTTTTTAACCCTCATCTTTAAAACTAATTATTTCATAGTATATATTTTCAAAAATATTTAAAAAATTATACCAAAAGTCATACTTTTTGTACTCTATAAATAGACACTGTTAATCCATTTCACAATATTGATAATAAAATTTGTGTATGGCGTCATGATTTTGTGTCTATGTCGTTCTGCACAGACTGTATTATCATTGTGTAAATTGGATAATCAACATCGTTTAAATGAAGATGTACACAGATTGTGTAATAAATTGTATACTCTGACTACATAATCATTTTGTACACATAAAACATGATCATTGTGTATACAAATATTATTTACACGACGTTGTACGTAAACTGCATTATCATTGTGGACATGATGCTGATAATTAGCATCGTGCACACATACATCGTGGGCATGACACTGATAATTAGCATCATGTACACACGCATTGGGGACATGACATAGTGTAAATGACGCTATACGCAAACTGCATTATCATTGTGGACATGACGCTAATAATTAACATCATGTACACACGCATCATGGACATGACGCTGATAAACATTGTGTACACGACACTATATGCAAAATGTGTTATCAATGTGAACATAGCACTAATAATAAGCATCGTGTACACACGCATCATGGACATGACGCTAATAATTAGCATCATGTACACACATGTAGTGGACATACCATAAAGTAGACGAAGCTGTACGCAAAGTGTATTATCATTGTGGACATGATGCTGATAATTAGCACACATGCATCATGAAACTGATAATTAGCATCATGCACACAATTATCGTGGACATGACGTTGAACACAAAATGCATGATACACGACGTTATACACATACTGCATAATCATTGTGTACATTGGATAATTACCATCACGTACACTCGTGTTGTGTACACAGGCGCTATGAAAATTGTGTTTTATTTTGCGTTCAAATAAAAAAAAAACAAAATTTTATTTATAGAGTAAAAAATATTAGTAATTTTCGTATAATTTTAATTATAAAATATATATTATCAACTAATTAATATTAAAGATTGAGGATAAAAACACAAATTTTTCTCTCATGTGGTGGACCTTTATACATTTACCAACATAAATCAACACACCTTCTCTCATTTCATACTTGTAAGGGCAAGATAGATATTTCTCAACTCACAAGTATACCAATAACAAAAAGTCACTAAAATACAAATATTTTTAAAAAAGAATCACCTTAATGCAATTCTTTATTTATTTTTCTTCTAATCCAAGAGATAATGATGAAGCAACTAAATTTTTTACACAAGTAATTTTTGGTGGCATGAGAGATGTTCATGGAGCTATTCCTAATTAAGTCGATTATTTTAATTAAGTTATATGTGTTTTTATTAAGTTGTGTGTTCAATACTATTATATTCCATTTAAGTTTTTTTTGTAATTTTTCAATTTTAATAATAACAATATATTTATTGTATTTATTGTTTGTACAAATAATTTAAAAATAAAAAGGAAATAAAATTATTTCGAAAATATTTGACTATAATTTTATCAGTTTAATTCTAATATATTATTATTAATATGTAATCATAAAATTATAAATATGAAAAAACAATGAAATAAAAATGGTGGAATAAAATGTTGAATTTTATTAAATAAAATTATTGTAGAATATGAAAATTAAATAGATGTTAAATTAATATATAGGTTGAAGATAGTTGTATGGTCACTTGATCCACTTCCTCTCGCCTCTATCAATAATTGCCGTATCTCAACAGATTATACACGCATCTAATATGGTATGGACAACGACAACCACATAGTTGCCGTGTTGAACTTCTTAACAAAATCCCTATGCACTTGCGAAGAATTAAGTTATGATAAATTTTGCTAAGTTTGATCAAACTTTTAATGACCAATTGCATATTTTATTAAAAGAACTCATTTCATAGTTGTTTCGTAATACTTTTTTTGTCAAAAAGTTTGAAACAGTTAAAACCCATTTGAATCCAATTAAAGTGCTTTCTTCAAGTGTAATCAGAAAATTTATGTGGCATCCTTATCTCTTTATCTCATCGGACATTCAACAATTATTATCTCAATAAACAATTACAGAACTTGGAAAAAAAACACATATAATGATTACGGAACTTTCGTTGCCCCATGGAAATTAAATTCATTTCGTCGATAACTAGAAGCCAAAAATGGGAATCCCTTTGCTCTGTCTTGTTTTTATCACCTTCGCTTCGTTAATGTTTCTCGGCAAGAAGATCAAAGGTTCTAAGTGGAATCTTCCTCCAAGTCCTCCTAAGTTTCCGGTCATCGGAAACTTACACCAAGTTGGAGAATTACCTCACAGGTCACTGCATAGTCTAGCCAAAAGAACCGGACATGTTATGCTACTTCACTTGGGTTTTATCCCTGTAACTGTAGTCTCATCGAGAGAAGCAGCTGAAGAAGTTCTTAGAACTCATGACATAGACTGTTGTAGCAGGCCTAATCTTGTCGGGACGAGGTTGCTCTCGCGGGGATTTAAAGACATCGGTTTTACTCCATACGGTGAAGAGTGGAAGGAGCGGCGTAAGTTTGCCGTGCGTGAGCTTTTCTGCGTGAAAAAGGTTCAATCTTTCAAGCATATTAGAGAGGAAGAATGTGACTTTCTTGTCAAGAAACTATCAGAGTCTGCGTTGGATCGATCTCCAGTCGATTTGAGCAAAACCCTTTTCTGGTTAACCGCGAGTATCTTGTTTAGAGTTGCTTTTGGACAGAATTTTCATGAGAGTAAGATAATCGACCAAGAAAATATTGAAGAGCTTGTGTTTGAGGCTGAGACTGCCTTAGCTAGCTTCACTTGTTCTGATTTCTTCCCAGTAGCTGGAATTGGATGGCTTGTTGATTGGCTTTCTGGACAGCACAAGAGGCTCAACGATGTTTTCTTGAAGCTCGATACTCTTTTTCAACATGTAATCGATGATCATTTAAATCCTCAAAGATCAAAACATCATGAAGACATCATTGACTCAATGTTAGATGTGATTCATAGACAAGACAAAGATGATTCTTTAAATCTCTCAATAGATCATATCAAGGGGTTTCTAGCGGTAAAAACACCAGTCTTTTTAAAATATCTAATTAAATTTGTTAACTAACTTGTCAACAGTTAATTGTTTGTTTCTGAGATCTCCTCCCAATATAACTTTGAGTTGTTTGTTGGTAGAATATATTTCTTGCAGGGATAGACACAGGAGCCATCACCATGATATGGGCAATGACTGAGCTAGCTAATAACCCGAAATTAATGAAAAAAGTTCAAGGCGAGATCCGAGACAGCCTTGGCAACAATAAAGAGAGAATAACAGAAGAAGATGTGGAAAAAGTTCCATACTTGAAGATGGTAATCAAAGAAACATTCAGATTACATCCTGCAGCTCCTCTTATACTTCCAAGAGAAACAATGGGTCACATTAAAGTTCAAGGCTATGATATTCCTCCCAAGAGAAGAATCTTGGTTAATATTCATGCCATAGGAAGAGATCCAAAACTCTGGACAAACCCGGAAGAGTTTAATCCGGAGAGGTTTATTAATAGTCCGGTGGATTACAGGGGACAACATTACGAGCTATTACCATTTGGGTCTGGTAGAAGAATGTGTCCTGGTATGTCAATGGGAATTGCTACTGTTGAATTAGGACTATTGAATTTACTTTACTTCTTCGATTGGAAGTTGCCTGATGGGATGACACAAGAAGATCTCGATTTAGAAGAGGCTGGTACACTTACAATCGTTAAAAAACTACCTCTTAAACTTCTCCCCGTTCGACTTCTTTGATTAGAACTAAACTAAAGTTTCAGACTTTCAAGTTTCAGCAATAATATATATATATATATATA
>OVBE01001178.1:0-39187 GCA_900406425.1 Iberis pinnata
ATATATATATATATATATTGAAATACCTTTTTATTTTGTATCTCAACATTTTCCTCATCATCCTTTAAATTTATGATTTCTATAAGCACATCTTCTCCTTCAAATTTTGGTGTTTGAACATCATCACCATAGTAACTGTTTTCTTCAGTGTTTTCTCTGTTAGAATCCTCAAATGTACTAGTGTCTGCCATGTCATTTTCTGATCTGCTTTAATTAGATCGAGACCAAGGCCATCCATCTCTCTCTCAACTTCACTTTCCGGTTCTTCAGGTTCCAGATCTTCTTCTCTGCTAGATTTAATATCTAGCACTTTCTCAATAAAGAGTAGCATGTTATTCACACCTTCAATCATATGGATGATTTTGTCTAACTTCGGGCTTGTAGTCATCGGTGGGTCTTTCACACGTGCATCACTGATTTCTTGAATTGCTACGTATACATCCACATACCCTTGAATCCATTCGGAAGTTTTAAACCTATATCCTTGTTGAATGAGATCAACTATACTTAGAAAATCCTTACAACACAAATCTGCTTCTTGTATAGATTCTTTAACAAACTCTGGATCAGCTAGTATAGACTTTACTTCAACCTACACAAGATTATTTCTACGTTACATGATATATAAAATCATAAATCTTTATGAATACAGATTATGAAAATATTAACAACATATCCCAATTCTTTTGTTTTATATAATCAAATTACATTTTATAAGCCTTTTATAAACCCCTATAAAACCTTATAAAAGTATTTACAATTTTAAAAGGGTATAACAATATAAACAAGGTGTTTAAAAGAGTATAAAACAGTATAAACAGTATATAAACTATTCTAAACCAGGTGTTTAAAACAGTTTATACAATTTTTAAACACTTTTAAATATTTCTGTTTTAAAACCGTATAAATATATTACGATTTTTTTAAAACATGTTTAAACAAGTCTAAACATTCAATTTTATAGTTATATTATGTTTTTATTTTTTTGTATTTTTATTATTTTTTTTTTTAAACATGTTTAAACATTTTATAAGCCTTTTATAAACCCCTAAAAAATCTTATAAATGTGTTTACAAAACCTTATCAATTGAAGCTTATATACCCTTGTAAAACCTTATAAAGTCCTATTTAACTGAGATAAAAACTTACATTTTCTACTCTCTCGATTTGTAGAACTTCACTGATCATAGGAGTCATAGTACTTTTCCATTGCATACACCATGGAATTGATAACTCTGAAAAAAAAATTGGTTGCAAAAGTTTTTCCTAACAAAGGGACAACACTAAAGACCCAAAGGTTAAAGGCCAAAGCAAAGACTTTTACTTCATATTGGCCTTTAGACCAAGTACTGTCAGTCATTCTCTTGATACTAGATTCTAAAACTTCGAAAGCTTTTCTACCCCATGGAATCTTAAAGTAATTATCAAATTCCAAAGCACTTAACAGAGTTGATCTACTAATTTTTTCACTTGGATTTCCAACCATAAGTATTCCTTCACTTAAAATTAAACCTCCTGAAGAAACTCTCTCTGAACTATCCATCTTTTGTCCCCCATTCAAAAGTAGATGCACTAAATTGTTTACAGTAAACTTATATGCGGTGTCTTGCATCCATGAATAAGGTCTTTTTGAAGTCTTTTTTATAGATTCGTCTTCAAATCCTGACCATATATCAAACCATATAAATTATAAGTATGTAAAACCATCTAAATTTATAAAACCATCTAAATTTTTTGAATGCGTACATCACCTTCACTTTGTACTCCAGTTATAAGGAAGAATTCCTTTTCTGAAAATCTCATAGGTTGAGATTGAAACGTGAACCACAATCCCTGCTGTCCTTCTACCAAATTTCTTCTCTGCTTGAATAAGTGGAAGACCTTCGAAGATAATTTGATACGTTTTCTTCTTGATAATTTAATGATGGGACCTAGAAAGGAATCTTCAAGTATAGTGAATTCTTCGGTTGTAAGTGATGAAAATACAACATCAACTAGCTGGAGGTTTGAATGTTGCATAATTTTCTTCTCTTCATCTGGTTCATGACCAGGTTTGTAAAACTTTGGAGGAAGGTGTAATATGTCATAACCATCTTCCAATTCCATATTTTATACAGAATCTGTAAAAAAAAAAAAAACCAGAATGAACCAATATTATCAGTTTATAACTCATTTATTATCAAAAAGGAATCTAAATTTATAAATCATATATTAATTTTAAGAAATTAAGCCATAAACCAAACAATATTTATCAATTTGAAACTGATACAAAAACACCAAAATGAAAGAATAATAATCAGTATATAGATCAATGATAATCAAAAACGAATCTAATTTTATAAATCATAGATCAATCTCATTGATAATCAAAAACCATACTAACTTTATAAATAAAAATAAACCATCAGCTTTGCTGCTCTTCTAAAACGAAAAATCGATATCTGAGGAAATATCAGAAAATCTATGGAAATCGAGCATCAAGACAATTAACAATGAGAAAATAAACAACAAGATCGGAGAGAAACGATATGCGATTTACCTAAATCGATTTTCCAAACGAAAAAGATAAGAAAAGATGCACGAAACAATCGGAAAGGAGAAAGAAATCGCAAGATATAAAAGTGAAATGAACCCTAATCTTTTTAGGTGGGCTATGGGCCTAAAGATATATTTACACTGTTTTGAACAGTTTGTAGTAATTTGTCATCCTGCTTTAAACCATTAGTTTAAATTATCTATAATTTTTTAAACATTAGTTTTTAAAGTTATATAAGAAAATCATAATATATGTTTTAGGAATTGAGAATTTTATTTAAACAGTTTTTATAAATTCGTATAAAAAGGTTAAAATTAATTATAAAAAAATTAAAAAAGCTAACTGAAACTTAGTTATCTTCTTAAATATGATTCCTTTCATTTTTATAAGATTTTGTGTCAAATTGTTTTAAGAATAAGCTTATAAACTATTGTTAGCCAATTACATAGGATTAAACTATGTAGGTCCTTTTTTATAAAGGTCTATATGAATTAGAATAAAAATGTATAAACCCGTATAAAAAAGGATTTATATGAATTAGTATAAAATTGAATAAATAAGTTTAAATTTCCTGAATCGTGTTGACCATTAGCACTAATTAACCTTAGCTACATATGGCTCTCCATCAACGACTTTATTAATATTTATACTATGCTTTTTTTGTATAACAGTTGTTTAAACATGTTAGATAATATAGATAATGATCTTTTTAGACAATTTTATAAATAATTTATAAAACCTTATAAATAATTTTATAAAGTTTTCCAATATAACCTTTGTGCAAAAACCATAAAGGTATAAGAAGGTACTTATTATATAACAAAACCCTTACTTTTTATTTATGTATCAAAACCCTTGATTTTCTTTAAATCTCAATGTTTTGATTATAATTAATAAAAGTTAATTACTTTGAAGTGATTATTAGTTCTTATATATTCTTCATGTACTCTAAAATAGACAGAATTTTTCTTAGAATCTGGTGACTGGTGGTGTTATGCGACGAGCAAATATTGAATATTCAAAAGAAAGTTAACGATTTGAACACTAATAGGTAACATAATCAGAGGAGAGAGATGAATTCTTAAGAGAAGTCAGTTAAAAGGGAAAAATAGATATTAATCATAATGTTCTTTTAATCTAACCATTAAAACAGTTATATTAAAAACAGACGCAACTCTCTAAAACAGTTAAAAGGAAAAAATCAGATATTAATCATAATGTTTTTTTAATCTAATCATTAAAAGAATTATATCACAAACAGACGCAACTCTCTAAAATTGAAGAAACAAAATGGCATAAACACGAAAGTGTACGTGTACACGTTTTTTCATAATCAAACGAAAGGTTTCCCTTTCTAAAGTTACAACTTTTCGAATTTTTATATATATATATATATATATATTATATATATACACACGTGTATGAAATAATGTCAATCATTCACACAGTCTCTTTTCAACCTTTATTCTTTATTCTTTCATGAGTGATCATAAATAAAAACAAAATATGGGGCAAATTTTCTCTTCTATTGTAGGTTATCTATCGTCATGAAAAAGATTTTATTGGTGGTTACTTGGAAGGCCACAAATTCTCAATCTACCACCAGAAGTTCTTGAAACAATAATCCTTAAAGTCGTCAATCTCTCGTTTACCGATCTTCTCAACTGCAAGAAAATTTGTGTAGCTATGAGAGATGTTGTTAAAACGGAGACGTTCTACAGAAGCGTCGATCTTTTCACCATGGATATTCCTTGGCAAAACACGAAAAACAAAGTAACTTTTAATCGGCTTGTGTCCACTATCAAAACCCTTCCGCTCTCTTTATTATTGGGATATGGGATTTTTTCAATATGGTAAAATTGAAGAAGGACTCTTCAAGATTAGAGTCACTGTTGAGAAGGGGTATGATCTGGCGGTATACACATATACTCATCTCACAAGAATTATGTTCCCGGGTGCAGTTTTCAATGACGATTTGGTTAATCTTTCTAGAGATTTTGTTAGATCTACGAAATTGAAGGTTAAAACGTCTGCAAGATTTATGTGGACCTCCACTCTATGTTGAAAGGATTTCTCAAATCGATTTTTATTATCGAGAAATCGATAAGTTCCCATGTCAAGTAATATATGGATGGTGAGACCCATGGGATGAATGGTATAAACCGGAGCCAATTTGCGATATGTGTTTCTGGAAGATGGAAACACTTGCTTTTCACAAAGAATTTCCTGAGAAAGTTGTTGAATTGTTGCTTGAATAATGTAATATTTTTTTACAACTCTTAGTTGATTAAATATATTTACATTTATAAATTTTTAAACATATGCTTCTAAATTATGCGTGATCGATAATTGATAAAATAAGAAAATAAATATTTTGTTCAATATATTTATAGTTTCAAATATAAATCTATATAAATTAATTTTAAATACATATATATGGTTTTAAAAAAATTATTATAAATCTGGATAAATTAAGTTATTAAATTTTTTTAAAAAAAATATTTATACTGTTTTATACAAAAGTTATATATCTGAATAAATTAGTATATTATATATCATTTAAACATATTTATACGATTTTATATAGATGATTATAAAAGTAGATAAATTTCAAATACTTTTAACCATGGATGATTATAAAAGTTAAAAAGAGCTTGATTATAAATTATAAATTCCTCATTAACAAATTAAAAACATGCATTTAAGAGCTTTCATGATCTTGATGAATCTGCACAAACAAACCATACAAAAACCTTATAAATACAGTTTAAAACCGAATAAATATATTATATTCAATGATATTTTTTATACAACTTTAGATCCTTCCGTTTAAAACAGTATAAAAATTGTAAGTAAATTTTATAAGATTATGTATAAATATGTATAAATATTTAGACAATAAAAAAATCTAAATTAGTATAAACTCTTTCTAAAACAGTTGTTTAAAAGAGTATAGACAATTTTTAAACACTTTTAAACATACAGTTTAAAACCTTATAAATATAGTATATTCAATGATATTTTTTATACAAATTTAGATCCTTCCGTTTTAAAAAGTATAAAAATTGTAAGTAAATTTTATGAAATTATGTATAGATATGTATAAATATTCAGATAATAAAAAGATCTAAATCATAATAAACTCTTTCTAAAACAGTTGTTTAAAAGAGTATAGACAATTTTTAAACACTTTTAAACATACAGTTTAAAACCGTATAAATATAGTATATATAATGATATTTTTAATACAACTATAGATCCTTCCGTTTAAAACAGTATAAAAATTGTAAGTAAATTTGATAAGATTATGTATAAATATGTATAAATATTTAGACAATAAAAAAATCTAAATTAGTATAAACTCTTTCTAAAACAGTTGTTTAAAAGAGTATAGACAATTTTTAAACACTTTTAAACATACAGTTTAAAACCTTATAAATATAGTATATTCAATGATATTTTTTATACAAATTTAGATCCTTCCGTTTTAAAAAGTATAAAAATTGTAAGTAAATTTTATGAAATTATGTATAGATATGTATAAATATTCAGATAATAAAAAGATCTAAATCATAATAAACTCTTTCTAAAACAGTTGTTTAAAAGAGTATAGACAATTTTTAAACACTTTTAAACATACAGTTTAAAACCGTATAAATATAGTATATATAATGATATTTTTAATACAACTATAGATCCTTCCGTTTAAAACAGTATAAAAATTGTAAGTAAATTTGATAAGATTATGTATAAATATGTATAAATATTTTAGATAATAAAAAGTTCTAAATCAGTATAAGCTCTTCTAAAATAGTTGTTTAAAAGAGTATAGAAAATTTTTTAAACACTTTTAAACATACAGTTTAAAATCGTATAAATATAGTATATTCAATGATATTTTTTTTATACAACTTTAGATCCTTCCGTTTAAAAAAGTATAAAAATTGTAAGTAAATTTATAAGATTATGTATAAATATGTATAAATATTTTAGATAATCAGTATAAACTCTTCTAAAACAGTTGTTTAAAAGAGTATAAACAATTTTTAAACACTTTTAAACATACAGTTTAAAACCGTATAAACTAGTCTAAAACAATTGTTTAAAAGATATCTTCTGAGATCACAATAAACACTTTTACACTAGCATAGAGTTCAAGTATTTTCAAAGATAAATCCATGATGATTCTTCTTATCAAGCTCAACTTTGGTTTTTTTTCAGTTGTGTAAAGAGGTGTTTCGTTTGTGGTTTCCATTTTGAGTTATAGTGCGAGAGACTAACAAATCATTTGAGATTATGTTGAGGGATGTTTCAAGACCACGTAGCAACCTCTATAAGACAAATGTAGTGGAGGTAAAACACTCAATGGCATGTTTATGAACAACAGAGAATCCAACTATACCAAGTGTGTTTCTTAGCCATGTTGCTGCTTCATAGCTTATCAAATCTGCAAGATCTACTTGGAAATCTCTTCCTCAATATAAACCAATTGTGATTGAGGTTAAAGAAAAAAAGAAAGTCAGATATCTAATTTCGATTAAGTGAGAAAATCAATATAGTCACATACTTCACTTGTAGAACTCTATGCTTGAAAATTTACAGAATTAACAAACAAAAGACAATATTAACAACAAACTATAGAAAATTATTGGTCATGAAAGGATTTGTTATCCTAATCTCTTATTCGACCATCTACTACAAACCATAATTTCGGAATTAGACATTCACAAAATCCCGATTCAAAAAATGGAACAAGAGAAGAAAAGGAAGAAGAAAGAATAGAGAGATTGAAGACCGTACAAGTTTTATCGGCATTTTTCAGACTCGAATCCAAACCATTGCTAACTCAAAAGTTTCTTCGCTTAATAAAATCCTCCAAAACCGATACCAAACGATTAAGGATTAAGAATATCTGGTCAAAGTGCAAGCGACGATATCTGGATTAAGGAGAATCGTATATTTTAGAGACAACGAAGAGGACAGTGAATACGGGAGAGTTTTCCGGCGAAGAAGACGAAGAAGATGAGAGATAAATAACACAGGTTGATATGGTCATTTCGCAATAAAAAAGTGGCAAAAATTTATAAGTGATTTTGTAAGTGGCAGGGGTGAAAAGTGGCATATGAAAAATGGCAAAAATGTAATTGCCCCTTAATATTTAAATAAAATTAAAAATATTTATAAATTAAAAATTCAAAATATTTATAAAATAAAATTTCAAAATATTTATAAAATAAAATTTCAAAATATTCATAAAATCTGAAAAAGCTATAAAACTACAACGACTATTGTCTGAAACGTTTCCTCATCTGGGCTAGAAACGTGTCCATATTAACATCTGTCCTAACTTGCATATGAGCTTCCAGGTCAGCCTTTAGCTTTTCTTTATGAGCCAAGATCTTAGCGTCACGCTCCGCTTGTGCAGCCTCCATAGCGTCCATCTTCTTCTGCATCTCCGCCAATGCTGCATCCTTCCTCCTCTCTGATAGGATCCCATGTAGCTCGAGATCCCGATCCTGGAAAGCAATAGCCGCCCATGTTCCCGAACCCGAATTTCGGCCCTTTGACTTCTTCGTTTCCTGGAAAGAAAAAGAAAACAATATAATATTAGTATAAACAATAAACAATAGTATGTAATTAATTTAGATATTACTTACCTGAGAGATTACTTCGTATTGCGTCTCCAGGGGGATGTCAACATTATCCAGAGTCAGCTGAGTATACCGGATATCTTCGAGACATTTTTTAGATGACTTGACCAACTCCCAAGCAAGCGGGTCCTGAATCTGTCTGGTCTTCTTGTTGGTGTGGAGATCCTCTATAATCTCAATCGGCAACGGTTCATGGCCAGTTTTACACCTCTGTTTAAAAATTAAAAGGTTTATGTGAATCGAAATGACTGAACTAAAAAAATTACTAAACTAAGTCATACAAGATCAGATTTCTGGGTGACCTAACTCTTCGCTCCAGAGTTGGTAGTCGAGATCCCCCTACCATCTCGTTAACTAAGTTGGTTCTTCTTGTTCTTCTGAGATAATTCTTGAACCCCTTCTTTACTCCAGTAGGCAACATAGTCGGCTAGGAGCATCTCGGGCATTCTGCTATGCCTCTTTCCTTCCTTCACCCACATATCCTTCCACACGTAGATGTGGTTACTATAAACCATATATGCTCCTCTTGAACTCTTTCTTCACTAGAGTGGTAATCGCACGGTTCCAGTTGAACTCTTGCAATATGATTTAAACATTTAAGGTTAGTTAGTATAAATTGGAGATGAGATTGTTCAAATGAAATCATAATTAAGATTCTTACCTGCAAAACAGTAAAACCAATAGTTTAAATCCTCGGGTGACATGTCTATGAACTTATGGTACGCTTACTTTGAGAAGATTGTGCATCATCATGATGCACTTGGAGATGTCGTTATCTGATATCGGATCCAACATCGTCAACCGCTCACATCCCGATTGGATCAGAAGCTGCTCCAACATCAGCCGCTGCGTATATAGCTGAGGTCCCTCAGGCGGCTGCTGGGTGGTGGCCGTGGTGGTAGCGGATGTGCTGGGGTGGTGGCCGTGGTGGTAGCGGATGTTCCGAGGAGGAAGATGCCGAGGTGGATGCTCCTACATCTCTGCTCTCCATAGAATCGTAAAAAGATCTGTCGGCATATCTAAAAGGATCGTAATTACTGAAACTACGATCATTCAAAATTAATATTGGTTTAAAATATATAATTTTTATAATATATAATTTTATCTTACATATTTAATTTTATACTTTAAATTTTAATTTTTAAAATGATTATACTTTCAAATTATACTTTTAATTTTATATTTTAAATTATACTTTAAATTTATATTTTTAATTTTATAATTTAAATTTTTATTTTTATATAATTGTATATTTTCATTTAAAATCTTAAACCCTAAACATAAAAATACCAGAATTACCCTAAACCATACACATTTCTAAAAAATCCTAACAATCAACACATTCAAAATATTTATCTAAAAATAATAAATCTATCCAAAATCTCAAACCTTCCAAAACGTGGAAAAAGTAAAAAATTTGTCGATAATCCGTCAGTATTTCTGACGGATTACTAACGAATATTAGAAACTGACGGACGATCTCATCAGTAATGCATGTCCTCTTATTGGTTAAAATTACTGACATATCCTTATAAAGGTCGTCAGTAATCCATCAACATGTTTGAAGAACTGACGAATATATTACTGACAACCTTCATAAGGATCCGTCAGTAATTCAAAAACATGGTTCAAGTTTTCATTTTGGGTCTCATTTTTTTGTTTTTGATGATTAGGGTTCTGAATACAAATGAATGATAACACATTAGGTATTATAATGCATTTAAAATCGAATACAATTGATATTTTCATGTTTTGTAATTATGAACTTTAGGGTTTATCATCTTATACGTTTAGAAACACTTTCAGCTACAAACATCATATATATTATATGTAGTTTCATAAAATGTTGTTGGAATAATTTTTTTAAAATATTTTACAAGTATAAACATGAATCCGTTCAACAATTATTATGTTTACTATGATCATATAATTAAACAAAAAATTGAAACACATGTTTAGAATTTAAAACCAAAAATTAAGACTTACTGATGCAATACCGATGGGTTTAGGATTAACCATTAGTAATCCGTCAAAAATAATGACTGATTACTGACGAACTACCCAAACCCGTCGGTATTTTGTCAGTAATTTAATTAAAATAATTTTAAATAAAATCATTATATTATTATTATCAATATAACTTATTAATTTCTAACATAATTTTATATAATTCTATAATGATTTAAGTTTTTAATTAAAAATTCTTATGATTATTAAAAATATTTAGAATTCAACCACATTCATTAGAAAATTTCAACCAATACAAATTTTAAAAGTTTAAAAACATAAAATATTCCTACAAGGCTAAATTGATTTACTCAGATGATAATGAATAATATGATGAAGAAGAATATGTTTCATCTTCAAATTCAGCACCAGACTTGTCGTCTACGTCATGTATAACGACATTTAAATCACAGAACACTGTGAAGTCCACCACAAGATTGACGTTTATAGAAAGTTAAATCTCAGCAAGTGTACCAGTTCCAATTGGTTGTAGCGGGTCATGCTCGTAAACGCATTCTATCATTTTTTAGGATTGACTTGTGTTACCGTTATCCAAGGATCGATCATACATGAGATGTGTGGGTATGATAACAAGTTTTTTAGGTCTCAAGTCCCATTATACATGCATGTCATGATAGATGGGTTGTCAATCTAGTTAGGTGTGTTGCTAGCGATCAGGATGCAATTGGAACTAATGATTCAAGTTAAATATGAAAATAGGGGTTATTAACAACTCCTAAATGAACAGAATATAGCAAACATGCGTGAAGTAAAAACAGAAACGAAGGTAAGCATGCATAAGTAAAAGGTAGATAGCAAGTGAAACAAAAACAGAGGAATTAAAATGGGTAAGAGATACAATCAATGGAAAGGGTCCCAAAAGATTGGGATAATTAGCTAGTGTTACTCCTCAAATTACCTAAGTGTCTAACATACCTCAAACAAGAGTTATCCCTAGTCAAAAGCAATCAAATCCAATTCCTTGACAGATGACCTCAAACTAGGTAGTATCCAGACCTAACTTCCATTAACAGAACTCTACCTAATAGGAACTACGAACCAATCTACCTAAGCCAATAAGCACCCTAAACATCTAATTACTTAGGCTAGGATGTGAAAAACTCTTAAATTACCTTGATCGGGTATTTCATTAAACACTTTTCGGGTGCTGAAATGCCTAAGTTCGGATTTCAAACGGGAAGAATGAAATGAGCATTAAGAACAATGAAACATAAGAGATCTATTAAACGATAAAGCTTAGACACCTAGAAGGAACAAGGAAACAACACTAACCTATCCCATCCTTAAGGAACCTAAGTCACTACTCACTATGCATGTTGGATGCAAAATCAGAGAAACATGAAAACATAGCTACTAAGTAAAACATTTAGATCTGGGGTCAAACAACGAAGAACGGACTATATGAAACCCTAAAATTTGTGCAGAAGATGAAAACGAACAGAGATGCAGAAGATGAAGATCTAAAACGTCAAGAACACGAACCCAGAAAAGATGAACATCAATGGAACAATAACAAAAAAAGAAGAAATGATCAAACCAAAAATGAGATTAAAATCATCGAAACATAAATCAACATGCACCAGATAGTTCACAGCCCTAATCTAAGCAGAAAAATGAAGAAAACGGAAGATAAATATAAACTTAAGCAAAATATGGGTTTAGAACATGAAGAACATCAAGAATAAAAGAGAGGAAATAAAACCTAAGAAAAAACCTAAAAATGGCAAAAAGAAAGATTATTTTCCGAATGGAGGCGTTTAGGGCTTTTTATAGTGTTCAGAGAAAATCCATTAAACTCATAAAAGATAAAAGAGAATCATTAAAACAGGGCTTGGGTCAGGTCCATCCTGATTCAAAGTTGGTCGGGTCAGATTGCTTGGGCTCGAGCTAGAAGTAGAGCCGGGCTCGATCGTCGTGATCGAGCCATGAAGAAGAGTGGGATCAAGGTGGAAGGCCAACTGGGATCGAGGAGAAGGAGTGTTGCAATCGAGCCGTGAAATCGAGATGGCTCAATCAATTGGCTCGATCGCAGGATCGAGCCATGTGATGTTGCATGCGATCGAGGTGGCCAAAGGAAGCTCGAGCCGGGATAAGAGTGATCGAGGTGGAGTGAGGCGGCTCGATCACTTGGCTCGATGGTGATCGAGCCGTGAAGTTTCGTGGTCGAGCCAAAGGGCCGAGAGATGATCGAGCCATATTGAGAGGTGCTCGAGCCGGGACCAAGGTGAAATGAGCTGGGGTGATCGAGCTGAAGTTGGCTTGGCTCGATCACGGGATCGATCCGGAGTTGGCTTGGCTTGATGGTTGGGTCGAATCCTGACTTGAACTACACTTGAGTTTGTTCCGCTCCATGCATTTTCCTTTCCTTCTCCAAATTCGCAACAACGTTCTAAAACTCCTGAAAGTCCTGAAAAATCTCCAAAATGCATATATATGCTAATGCAAAACTTCCTAAAAATTGCAAAATTGTTAATAACACCTATAGATGCATCATATATACAACTAAAAGACCCTAAAATGATGCTAAATGACTTCTAAAAAATCACTAACATGCAGAGACATCAACTCCCCCAAACTAAATCCTTACTTGCTCTCAAGCAAGTAATTCAGAAGTTAGGTAGAGAAGTTTAAAACTGAGAACTCGGAACCAAAACATGCTGATAAAATAGGAAATATTAATGTCCAGGTTACTAGTTCTAAAATCCAATCTTAATCTCATGCTACTTAACTTTAGTCATACTCATCACAGTTCATTACAGATCAGTTCCAACTTCCACAATGCATTCAAATTCATTTACCCCTCTAACATTCATTAAGCAAGAACCATGGATCAAATCATGTGCGTTCAATGAACTCATTTGGTCAAAGGACAGGTTAAGGAGTAAAAATGACTCCTTTATGCAATGGCTAACAATTTAGAATAGGGTTCTCTCAAAAGGGAATGAGCTTTAGCATAAGGCTAAAGGTAAGAACACTTAGACACATATGGAAACATAATTTCATCTACCCAATTCTAATGAAACTTATTCTTTCCTGATTCTACCCGGTAGGAGATCCTAATTCTACCCTTTTAAAAAAAATTGAAGTGATCTTACTTGTTCATGTTTTTTCCTTTTTCATCTTTTCCTTAACTACTCTTAGGAGAAGGTTCTTCTTATTTGACTGCTAGCGGATTTAGGAATTTCCTTACTTCGATGCTTATGGTTTTTGACCGTTTTCATTTGCACTAACTTCTTGGGTTTAACATTTTTCAATTCATTGTCAAATCGCACTAACCATACTTCCTCGTTATATCATTGTTCCCCCAAAACCTTTACTAGCACGTTTTGTTTCTTTTCCTTTTCCATTCCTCTCCTAAGGTCCATTACTCTACCCTTTCTTTTACCAGCTACCCACATCCTTTCATTCATTTCCAAACAACCCAACACCCAAAATCGAATCCCACCTAGTCCTATCTAGTCCAAAAAGCGTGAACTAGAACTACATGAGATTCCATTCATGTCAGTTTAAACCTAACACTTTCTACCAAGCTCATTCCATAAAAGACATGCCACTCAGTAGTAAATTCATAGCTTGAAAGAAGGGAAGGTTCAAGGGTAGGGATTCTACTTGGATTAACAAGAGTGGCAAAATGGTAAAAGATAACCCAAATATGTATATATTATCCATGAGTTAAAATTCAGCACGCAAGCATGATAATTATACATTCAAATTTAAGTTTTAATAGATAGGGGAAAACTTCAAATCACAACATGCTTCAGAAGACAAATAATCATGCCAGTTCACATTCCAAGCATGGTGCAGTTTTACTTCAGACTAAATCAGGATGCATTAGACAACTAATAACCAGGGCATTGATACTATCTAAGAAAACAACATATTTACAAGGTCCTAGTTTCCTATGCAAGTGCAGACAACCTAAATGCAACTACATGAACACTCTGTTTTTGAAAACGATTTTCGAAAAATATTCATTTTTTTGGTTTTTGTATTCCTTAGATGCAAATATTCAACTTGGAAAAATATTTCACCTATTCTATAAGCATACTTTGGTTCTGAGATGTTAACCTTCAAACTTCTCTCTCTTACTTTCCTTTGCAGTTTGCTTGAGGACAAGCAAATGACAAGTTTGGGAGAGTTGATGTATTGTGTTTTTAACCAATTTAGGCTTTGATTTAGTTCTCTTGTTAGTTAGTTTCACTTGCATTTAGACTACTTTAGGTTGCATTTTGCATTCTATTACATATTTCAGGTACTTAAGGTGTACAGAGCTTAATTAGAGTCAAACCGATGAGAAAAAAGTCAAAAAGAAGCAAAGAATGAGCTTAGGAAAAAGTACCGGCTAGGTTGTATCGGTTGCTTTGGCCGATACAACCTATAAAGAATCTGTATCGGGCGATATGACCGATACAGTTGAGCCGATATGTTGGTATCGGCCAACCTGTATCGGTTAGAAGAGGTCGATACAACTTATGAAGAAACAGTATCGGGCAAACCAACCGGTACACATGGCCCGATACACCTGTATCGACCAGTGTGTACCAGTCGTGCTCAGCCGATACCGTTTGCAAAGGAACCATATATGCCAAGTGTACTGGCCAAACCGGCCGTTACCGACCCCAAAAAGACAAAAATAAACTATTTAAGGCTTTTGTAAACCTAATCTTGGAGAATCAATGCTTTTCTCAAACTATCTCTGTAAACCTTTGATTCTAATTTGAAGTTTGATTTCATTTCTTGTTTGTTTTCTTTGTTTAATTTCTTGTATTTTGTTTGATTCCTTCATGGGTAAACATAATTCTACTCTTGGAATTTGTGTTTTCCTCATGAATAGTGAGTAGTTCTAATTAAGCAAATGGGCTAGGTAGATTAGGGTGATTAGATGGTGAAATTAGATGTTTAGGACTTATAATTCTTAGATCCTCATTCAATTTATGCTCTTAATGATATAGTTGAATTGATCACTCAAGTTTAGACCTCAGGATGAATTGCGCCCGAAAGGTGCTTGATAAAATTCCCAAACCATAAATTGAATGCTAAATGAGGCCTAGCCAAGAGGTTATGTTAGTTAGTTTAGTGGTTTTTCATAGATTAAAGCTCAATGTTTCTTAATTTTGTTGATTAGTCAAGAGATTGTATTAGTCACATGATTAGGAAAATGATTAGTACCACGAGAGTGGATTAGTCTATTAATGGGAATCTTAGACCAAGGATTAGATGTTAATGTTAGCATTGAGCATCTTAGGAAACCATTTGATCACCTGAGTCGATTACCTTAGCTTGATTGCTTAGCTTGTTATCATTGCATTCTTCGTTTAGTCTTTATTATCTTTTTAGCTAAATCATTTGTCAGTTTTTAATACTTGCACGTTTTAATCGATAAACACAACCAACTTTTAATTGCTTAGAGTGAACGTGATTTTAATAGAACTAGTGAGTTAATTGCATTCCGAACTGGATTTGACACCTAAGTACTACATCGACATTCAAGTGGTCTAGGATTACTTGCTAGATAGGAACCCATAAAATCATGTTTATCAAATTGGCGTCGTTGCCATTTCTGGATTTCGATTGACAATTAGTTCTTTGAATTTGTTTGGGACTAAGCCCACTTTTCTTTACTTTGCTAACTTCTCTACCATTCTTGTTTGTGCATCTTCAGGTGTATGCACCTGAGAAGTAGAGGAGCCAGTCTCATCACAATGGTTCAGAACTCAAAGTTCAACGGTCTACCAATGGAAGACCCTTTGGACCATCTGGACAAATTTGACATGTTGTGCTACACTGTCAAGATAAATGGAGTGACAGAAGATGCCTTCAAGCTCAGACTGTTTCCCTTCTCCTTGGGAGAAAGAGCTCATTCATGGTAAAAGAACGTTCCAACTGCTTCATTGGAAACTTGGGACACTTGTAAAAAGGCGTTTCTAACCAAGTTCTTTTCCACCTCAAGAACTGCAAGAATCTGAAATGAGATAGCCTGGGAACGCTTCAAGGGCTACACACTTCAATGCCCACATCATGGCTTTTCTGGTGAGAGCCTCCTCAATAATTTTTATCGGGGGTCTTACCCCTAAATCCATGAAGATGCTGGATACTGCAAGCCAGGGAAATTTCTTTAGCCAAACCGAACCTGATGGTTTGCAACTTGTTGACAATCATGCTCAAAGTAACAATTCTTATGGAGATGACTATGATTGTTCTAACAGGGATGTTGGTGGTGATAGTGGCTTCAAGAAGGATTTGAAGTCTCTCAAGGACAAGCTAGAAAAATTCCTCCTTACTCAACAAGGAGCAGTCAATTTTGTCACTGATGTCAAAGAGGGATACCAACCTCCACAAGATATTATTTAAGCGGAGCTCAACTATGTTGGTAACCAAGGCTACAACCAAGGTTACAACAACTATCACCAGAACCCGAATCTCTCTTATCGCAACACCAATGTTGCCAAACCTCAGGACCAGGTGTATCCTCCACAGCAGCAACAACAAACCAGTTTCCAACCCATGCCTCACTTCAGCAATCAGAGTAGTTTCCAACAGAAGCATCAATTCTTCAACAAACCACAAGGTTTCTCTAACCCTCAAGCTCCTCAACAACAATCTCAAGGTATCTCATCTTCTTCCACTGCTCAGGAGAAAACCAATCAGTTGTTGAGACAACTCTTAGAAGGACAAGGGAAGAGTGCAATCGAGTATGGTGTGTTCAAGAAGGACGTGAATGCTAAAATTGATGATCTTTACGCGAAGATTGAGAGCATGGCATCTCATTTAAAAGTTCTCGACAACCAAGTCGCTCAANCAAGTCGCTCAAATCGCTTCTTATTCAAAGCGACTGATGGGACAACTTTCAGGTAGTTCACAATCAAGCCAAAAGGAGTATGTCAATGCTATCACCCTACAGTATCATGATGTGGCATCTGCCCATATTCTCAATGAGAACAATGAGAAGCAAGTTGGAGGGAAGATCATTTCGATAAATGATGAACAATAATTGTGTGATGAGGTTGTGGTTGATAAACCATCACAAGAGATATTGGTTGACTCAAAGGAAAAAGGGAAAGAGACTAGTGAAGATTCCCCACCAAAAGCACTAGTTTTTCAGCCATCTCCTTATGAGCCAAAACTACCATTTCCAGGAAGGTTCAAGAAGAAGTTGATTGCCAAATATAGAGCTCAATTTGAAGAAAACATGAAAGAGGTAGAAAAAGGAATGCCGAACATTGAAGAATTCTTGGCGAACCCTCAAAACAGCAAGTTCTTGAAGGATGCAATCAAGAAGAAGCTGAAGACTTTGGAAGAAATGGTGAAGCTTACACATGAGCTTGAAGAAAAGAATGAAAACCCAAGAGAGATAACTCATAAAAAGCTTGAAGATCCGAGAAGCTTCACTCTTCCTTGTACTTTTGGACTTTTTAAGTTTGAGAAGACCTTATGCGACCTTGAAGCAAGTGTGAGTCTCATGCCACATTCGGTAGCAAAGAAGCTTGGTCATACATCTTTCAAACCTTGAGGAATCTCCTTAATGCTTGCGGATAGGTCCGCAAAACTCCAGTTGGATTTCTAGAAGACATTCCGGTAAAGATAGGAGACGCAAAGGTGCTCACGGATTTTGTTGTAATTGATATGGAAGAAGAACTCAAAGACCCTCTCAATCTGGAAAGGCCTTTCTTAACCACTGCTTGAGCAAAGATTGATGTGAGGAAAGGACGGGTTGAACTTCATCTTGGAGAAAAATGTATTCAAATATCTGACTTCAAGACAACAAAGAAGAAACCTACCACTGATAGACGAGGCTATTGGGTAACAACAAAAGATGCTCTTTCAATTGAGTGTCTAGAAGAGGCTAGCAATGGTAAAACTAGCTTAAAAGGTGAAGAGAATGGCTATACAGCTCTAAATGGGTTAACATGGGAGCTAGTTGACAAAGGAGGTCCTACAACCCTTTCTGAACCAACACAAGCTTGAGCAAAAGCAAAGTCAAGATTAGAGACTTTAAACAAGCCCACTTGAGAGGGAATCTCATGTTATCCTTTTTTGTACATATCCTTTGATTTTCTTTCTTTTCATGTTTTCAATAATGTTTTTGGTGATTGGACTTTGGATCATGTTTTTTTGATTGATTAGACATAGGAATTGGCTTACTTGAGCCTTCATGAAGAACCGATAGAGTCTCCAACTTTCTCTTCGGATGACTATGGAGCCAACAACGGCTCCGATCACTATTAGGTACACTCGTTTCTCTTTGTATATATTGCATTTAGTTTTCTTTTTATCTTTGTCCCTTCCTCTAGCTTTTATTACACCCAGGGACCGTGTGATTTAATTTTGGGGGAGGGTCGTAGCAAATCTAGTTTCGATTTTTTTTCTTATCATGCATCATTTGCATTGTAAATAGTTAAGGTTTTTAAAAATCCAAAAAAATCAAAAATTTTAAAAATTTCAAAAAAATGCATCTAGCTTCATTTCGTTTAGGTTGCATCATATGCATAGGGAATCTATGATGAAATTGCCTTGTAAGTATGCCTCTTTGCTAGTTGGCATCATTGCCCAAGTTATTAGTTGTCTATTGCTAGCTAGTTGAATCCGAACTAAGATTGAACCTTGCTTGGAATATGTAATTGTATGATCTTTACCACTCGGAAGCACGTTTTGATTTGAAGTTCATCTCTATCAATTAGAACCTTAATTAGATTGCTAATTATCATGTATATGCATTGGATTTGGACTTATGGATAGAATATACATACTTGGGCTATCTTATCCCATTTTTACCACTCTTGTTAGTCCAAGTAGTTTCCCCACCTTAAACCAACTTTCTTTCAAGCCACAAATTGATTTTTGAGTGGTAGGACTTTTATGAAAAGAGCTTGGTAGAAAGTGTTAGGTTTGAACTGACAAGGATTGGATTTCATGTAGTTCTAGTTCACAACCTTTGGAGTAGATAGGTTTAGGTTCAGAATTAGCTTGGGAATGAATTGGGATATATGGGATTTAGATTACCGGTTTGATCATGGTTGAAAAAAGGAAAAAGAATGTTTTAAGAAGCTTAGGAGGGGATCAAAGAAATAAAAATGAAATGGAATTGCCTAGTAACGGATTGGGAAAAGAAAGAAAAAAGTAAATAAAAGGGTAAGGCTTAGCACAAAAGCAATTAGAATTGTAAAAGAAACAAGTGCCGAAAAGGCAAGAAAAGAATTGAAAAAGAAAAATAATAAGCCTTAAGCCCTTAGAGTTAGTAGAATCACCAATCTGCTAGGTTAGAAAAAGAAGTAAATCCTCCTCCTAAGTTAATGATCGATAAGAGTTTGAATGGAAAAGGGTAGACAACTAGGATGGATATTATTATGGTTAAAGGGTAGATTAGGATTCTTCTCCATGGTTTTAGATGCAAAGCTTTGGGCTTTTGGGTTATGGGTAGATAGAATCATATTCTTATATACATACAAGTGTTCTTACCTTTAGCATTCTACTAAAGCTCTTTTCCTTTTCAAGTGATTCTTGTTTTGAATAGAAAAACCGCGGCAAAGGGAGATCATTTTTGTCTCTTAACCAAGTCTCTAAACCAAATAAGTCCATTGATTGTGTATAGCTTGGTTCACAGTTCCTATTTAAATGAATGTTAAAGAGATGAATGGATTTGATTACATGTGGAAGTTAGGATCGATCTCGATTAAGTTGTGATGAGTAAGGCTAAGATTTTTAAGTAGCACTAGATTGGTTCGCACTTTAGAACTAGTAACTTGGAAAATGATTTCACCTATTCTAGAAGCATACTTTGGTTCTGATATTTTCACCTTCAAACTTCTCTCTCTTACTTTCCTTTGCAGTTTTCTTGAGGAAAAGCAAAGGACAAGTTTGGGGGAGTTGATGTATTGTGTTATTAACCAATTTAGGCTTTGATTTAGTTCTCTTATTAGTTTGTTTCACTTGCATTTAGACTAGTTTAGGTTGCATTTTGCATTCTATTACATATTTCAGGTACTTAAGGTGTACGGAGCTTAATTGGAGTCAAACCGATAAGAAAATAGTCAAAAAGAA
This sequence comes from Iberis pinnata, assembly GCA_900406425.1. Lineage (NCBI taxonomy): Eukaryota > Viridiplantae > Streptophyta > Magnoliopsida > Brassicales > Brassicaceae > Iberis > Iberis pinnata. The sequence continues at coordinate 20,254 of OVBE01001178.1, forward strand.
GCAAAGAAGGAGCTTAAAAAAAAAGTACCGGCTAGGTTGTATCGGTTACTTTGGCCGATACAACCTATGAAGAATCTGTACTGGGCGATATGACCGATACAGTTGAGCCGATATGTTGGTATCGGCCAACCTGTATCGGTTAGGAGAGGCCGATACAGCTTATAAAGAAACAGTACCGGGAAAACCAACCGGTACATATGGCCCGATACACCTATATCAACCAGTGTGTACCGGTCGTGCTCAGCCGATACCATTTGCAAAGGAACCATATCGGCCTAGTGTACCGGCCAAACCGGCCGATACCAACCCAAAAAAGACAAAAATAACCTATTTAAGGCTTTTGTAAACCTAATCTTGGAGAATCAAAGTTTTTCTCAAACTCTCTCTGTAAACCTTTGATTCTAATTTGAAGTTTGATTTCATTTCTTGTTTGTTTTCTTTGTTTAATTTCTTGTATTTTGTTTGATTCCTTCATGGGTAAACATAATTCTACTCTTGGAATTTGTGTTTTCCTCATGAATAGTGAGTAGTTCTAATTAAGCAAATGGGCTAGGTAGATTAGGGTGATTAGATGGTGAAATTAGATATTTAGGACTTATAATTCTTAGATCCTCATTCCATTTATGTTCTTAATGCTATAGTTGAATTGATCACTCAAGTTTAGACCTTAGGATGAATTGCGCCCAAAAGGTGCTCGATAAAATTCCCGAACCAGAAATTGAATGCTAAATGAGGCCTAGCCAAGAGATTGTGTTAGTTAGTTTAGTGGTTTATTAGTTAAGAGATTGTATTAGTCACATGATTAGGAAAAGGATTAGTGCCACGAGAGTGGATTAGTCTATTAATGGGAATCTTAGACCAAGGATTAGCTGTTAATGTTAGCATTGAGCATCTTAGGAAACCGTTTGATCACCCGAGTCGATTACCTAAGCCCATTTTTTATCCTCTTATCATTGCATTCTTCGTTTAATCTTTATTATCTTTTTAGCTAAATCATTTTGTCAGTTTTCAATACTTGCACGTTTTAATCGATAAACACAATTAACTTTAAATTGCTTAGAGTGAACGTGATTCTAATAGAACTAGTGAGTTAATTGCATCCCGAACTGGATTTGAAACCTAGTACTACATCGACATTCAAGTAGTCTAGGATTACTTGCTAGATAGGAACCCATAAAATCCTGTTTATCAAGTACCTCCTAAACTCTCCCCCAAACTTAAATTTCACAGTCCCTTGTGTAATAAAAGTTCGAAGAAGGGTTTAGGACCAAAACACAGCAACATAAAAGAAATATGCTATGGTATATACAATAAAAATGGTTTTGAGTGGTATTGTTTTCAGGTTGAGTTGAAGGATCGAGTTGTTGGGTCTCGGGTGTTGAATGCTTAATGTGATCAGCCCTGCTTGATGTCATTTTGGTGTGACTCGATCACACTATGTTTGGATCGATGAAGAAGTTTCCATGGCTCGGTGAAAGGGTGTTGGTGTGACTCCGAAGTACCTAAAACACCAAAACCAAACAAAAACTTAAATGCGTCAAAAGAAGGACTTAAACTTAAATTTAAAGACTTTATATCTACAAGGATAAACATGGGACTTCCTCCCAAGTGAGATTGTTTAAAGTCACTAAGCTTGACTTCATGTTTTAATTTTATTAACCCTGAGACGATTCCCCAAGGAGAACCAAGGTCATTTCACCAGGTTTTCTTCCTGGACGTATCCAACCACCATTGTTTGGGTTGGATTGGGTGTTCACTCTCAACCCCTTATCAGGTTCCATAGCAAGCATGATTCCTCCATCAGGTAGAATTTCCTTGATTATGAAGTTCCTGAGGCGTTTTAGGTTTACATCCCCGGGATAGTGCTCGAGCATTAGGTTGAGCAGAAAGACTTGATCACCCCTTTTGAGGTCTGTTGTCGGGGTTTGAAGATCAAATTTTTTTCATAGTAGATTGTGCCTGAAGTGGTCTTCTGAGGTGAGATGTTCTCAAGCTGGTGCTCGAGCTCAGAATCATCTTCTTCTAATATGGGAATTTTACTCTAGTCAGTTGCTACCCCCCTCCCCGGTTTTCTGGTTTCCTTTACCTCTGCAAAAAATCCTGCATCTGGTTCCTTGACAACCCTAAATGCTTATGTATGCTCTGAAATCTTGTTTTGGTCCTTCATAAGCTCATACCCCAGTGAATCACTGCTTGAGTACCCGTCCTCATTATTTTCCTCATTCATCTCCTTGATAGAGAATAGCTGACCTTTGATTGTAGGCTTCTTTTTCTTATCCTTGATGTTGAAGATCCTCTTTGGACCATTCCCTATGTTCAACCTGATATTGCCTTTCTTAACGTTGATAACAGCTCCAACCATTTCTAAGAATGGTCTTCCCAAGATGAGTGGATCCTTTGGTTCCTTTTCCATATCCAACACCACAAAGTCTGTGGGTATCTCTATACTCCCAATCTGGATGGGTAAATTTTCCAGAGTACCAATAGGTTGCCTAATGGATCTATCTGCCAACAAAAGAGTTATATTAGAAGCTTTAAATTCATTGAATATCAGCTTCTTGGCAGTAGAGAGGGGCATCAAGTTAATGGATGCCCCTAAATCACATAGAAATTTATTAAAGGTCAGGGATCTTAGTGAGCATGGTAGACTGAATGAACAAGGACCTTCTTGCTTCTCTGCTATTAAGGCATCATTCATCATTTGGTACCAACACTCCTTGAGTTTCACCATCCTTCTTGTACTTTTCAAAGATTGTTGGGTACTTGTCTGTTATCTCCTTCTTAAACCTTGATGGGTGTGGAAACTTTGGAATATAAGGTGGTGGAACAAAGGGTGTTTCCCTCTCCTTTGAAGCAGATAGCTTTTCACCAAGACCAGGCTTGACTCTGGCAGCTAACTCTGGGTTCGTCCATGTCAAGGAATCAGTCTTTCCAAAATATGCATTTTCAGCTCCAATGTAGNCCTCAGTGATGTGAGTAGGAAAAGTGTGAGAAGAAAAATCAAGGGTACTTCCTAAGAAGATGGCATTGACTTGTGCATACTCCTTTGGGTTCTGAAAAGATTTGCCAGGACATTGTCCATTTGTAGTAGGAGCAGATGCAGAAGTAGAAGCAAACTTGCTCTCCAAAGTAGTAACCCTTGAGTTCAGAGCGTCAAACTTCTGATGGAGGTCATTGTATGAGCAATCGATATGCGTCTTTAGTTCAAGAAGTTTCTTTGAAGTTTCCATAGCGTTGTTAGCTTGACCTTGTAGAAGCTGATGGAGCATTGCTTCAACGTTTGAAGGTGGAGCTTGAGGTTGGATAGAGGTGAAACCAAGAGGTGCTCCTCTATGTTGATGTTGTTGGAACCCATTATGAACTTGTTGCTTAGGTGGAAAACCTTTGTTATGTTGTTGACCATAGTTGATGAGGGGTTTAGGTTGTTGTTGGTGTTGAGGTGGATAAACTTGATCCTGAGGATTGACTGCATTTGTTGTTGCGGTAGGACAAGTTGGGGTTGTTGTAGTTGACGAACCATTTGTTGTACTCGCTTTGGTTCTGAATGTAAATAATCTCCTCTTGTTGAGCAGTCATCCCACCTTGGAGCTGAATGTGCTTTGCGTCACATATGAAGTGAACTTGATGTTGCTGCGCAAGGAGTAACTTATCCAACTTCTCATTCAAAGCTTCGAGGTCCCTCTGTGTTTTGGCATCAGAAGCATTGATGCCCCCCATGGAGTGTTATCATAGTTGTCAATGTAGTTGCCATTGGATTGTGCTAAGTTCTCCACTAGCTCCCAACCATCATCAACAGCTTGGTTTAGAAAGCTCCAATTGCTTGTTGTATGAAGTAACATCTTGATCTTGGGGAGAGCACCTCTATAGAGAGTCTAAGGAGGGATGCTTGCTGAATCCATGGTGTGGGCATTGCAATGTGTACCCTTTTACCACTCCCAAGCTTCACAGAATGTCTCAGAATTCCTCTTTGCAAAACTAGATGTCATTGTGAAGTCTAGCCGTTCTTGAGTTTGAGAAGAATTTTTGGCAAGAAATGTCGTCTTGTAGTCGTTCCAGGAGGTAATGGAATTCTGAGGAAGGGATTTTTCCCATTTGCGAGCTTCGTCACCCAAAGAGAAGGGAAAGAGACGTAACTTGAATGCGTCCTCACTCACACCATTAATCTTGGTGAGACTGCAAAATCTGTCAAACTCGTCCAGGTGGTCAAGTGGATCCTCCATTGGTAAGCCATGGAATCTATTACCCTGAATCATAGCTTTCAAGTTGTGCTTGATCTCAAAAATACTGTTCTGGACAACAGGTGGGTTGATTCCATAGCGTTATGTGTGAATGTTCGGGTTGTCACCCGCACCAGTGGTGTCCTGGTTAACGTGGTCAATGGTCACCATTTGCAAGTAAAACATCTAAGATGCACTAACAAGGAGAAAACATAAATCAGTAAAGTAAAAGAAAGGAATTTGATCTCAATAGATCCAAAATCCAGAATGTAACAAACAAACACCCAATTGGGAACGGCACCAAATTGATAACAAGTTCTTATTAGGTATCAAGTCACATTGTACATGCATGTCATTATAGTATAGATAGGTTGTCAATCCAGTTAGGTGTGTTTCTAGCGATCATTATGCAATTGGAACTAATGATTCAAGTTAAATATGAAAATAGGGGTTACTAACAAGTCCTAAGCAAACAGAATATAACAAACATGGGTGAAGTAAAAACAAAAACAAAGGTAAGCATGCATAAGTAAAAGGTAGATAGCAAGTGAAACAAAAACAGAGGAATTAAAATGGGTAAAAGATGCAATCAATCGAAAGGATCCCTAAGGATGGGGGTAATTGGCTAGTGTTCCTCCTCAAATTACCTAAGTGTCTAATATACCTCAAACAAGAGCTATCCGTAGACGATAGATTCAAAAGCAATCAAATTCAATTCCTTGACAAATGACCTCAAACTAGGTAGTATCCAGACCTAAATTCCGTTAACGAAACTCTACCTAATAGGCATTATGAACCAATCTACTCAAGCCAATATGCACCCTAAACATCTAATTCCTTAAGCTATGATGTGCAAATCTCTGAAATCACCTTGATCAGGCATTTCATTGAACACTTTTCGGGTGCTGAAATGCCTAAGTTCGGATTTCAAACGGGCATAATGAAATGAGCATTAAGCACAATGAAACAGAAGGGATCTATTAAACGATAAAGCTTAGACACCTAGGAGGAACAAGGAAAAAATACTAACTTAACCCATCCTTAAGGAACCTAAGTCACTATTCACTATGCATGTTGGATGCATAATCAGAGAAACATGAAAACATAGCTACTAAGTAAAATATTTAGATCTGGGGTCAAACAACGAAGAACAGACTATATGCAACCCTAAAATTAGTGCAGAAGACGAAAACGAACAAAGATGCAGAAGATGAAGATCTAAAACGTCAAGAACACGAACCCAGAAAAGATGAACATCAATGGAACAGTAACAAAAACAGAGGAAATGATCAAACTAAAAATGAGATTAAAAGCATCAAAACGTAAATCAACATGAACCAGATAGTTCACAGCCCTAATCTAAGAAGGAAAATGAAGAAAACAAAAGATTAATATAAACTTAAGAAAAATCTAGGTTTAGAACATCAAGAACATCAAGAAGAAAAGAGAGAAAATAAAACCTAAGAAAAAACCTAAAAATGGCAAAAAGAAATATTGTTTTCCAAATGGAGGCGTTTAGGGCTTTTTATAGTGTTCAGAGAAAATCCATAAAACTCATAAAAGACAAAAGAGAATCATTAAAACGAGGCTTGGGTCAGGTCCATCCTAATTCAAAGTTGGTCGGGTCGGATTGCTTGGGCTCGAGCTGGAGGTAGAGCCGGGCTTGATCTTCGTGATCGAGCCATAAGAAGAGTGGGATCAAGGTGGAAGGCCAACTCGGATCGAGGCGAAAGAGTGTTGCAATCGAGCAGTGAAATCAAGATGGCTCAATCAATTGGCTCGATCGCGGTATCGAGCCGTGTGATGTTGCATGCGATCGAGGTGGCCAAAGAGAGCTCGAGCCGGGACAAGAGTGATCGAGGTGGAGTGAGGCGGCTCGATCACTTGGCTCGATGGTGATCGAGCCGTGAAGTTGCATGGTCGAGCCAAAGGGCAGAGAGATGATCGAGCCATATTGAGAAGTGCTCGAGCCGGGACCAAGGTGAAATGAGCTAGGGTGATCGAGCCAAAGTTGGCTTGGCTCAATCACGGGATCGAGCCGGAGTTGGCTTGGCTCTATGGTTGGGTCGAATCATGACTTGAACTACACTTTATTTGGTTCCGTTCCACGCATTTTCCTTTCCTTCTCTGAATTCGCAACAACGTTCTGAAAGCTCCTGAATTTTTTTCAAAATGCATGTATATGCAAGTGCTATTGCAAAACTTCCTAAAAATTGCAAACTTGCTAATAACACTTGTAGATGCATCATATGTACAACTAAAAGACCCTAAAATTATGCTAAATGACTTCTAAAAAATCATTAAAATGCAGAGACATCAGGGTACCTAATGTAAGATATCTGCACAATTGTTTCGGTTATATATGTTATACATATGGTAATATTTTACGGAATTAAGTAAATATTGTACCTGATCCGCTTGTGTAGAAAGAATGAAAGGATCATATTTCTCAAGTTTCCTACGCAAGTTTATCGGATTTACACTAAATTTGTCTACTTTGACACATCTACCATCAGTTGGATCATACCAATCACACATGAAGACAACACATCGCATGTCCAACATCCCTGGGTATCAAACCTCGAATATCTGTTGGAGAATGCTGTAAAACACAACATCTCCAGAACTAGACTATATACCATGGTCTATGTAGTTCTTTCTCTACCTAATTCGTGAAACTTGAAGGCGAATCTCTAGTGCAATACCTTAGGTAAAATGTAACATTGTGGTTTGGTCCTCTCGCGATTTCAAGCAACCATGTAGGATACATTTTTCTAGTAGATGTTTTCTCTCGAACCTATATATATATATATATACAAAATTTAGAAAACTTTATAATATATAAAAAAATTTAACTTTAATTGCATTTACACAGACACTTACAAAATATTGCAGCCACTTAAAGTACTTTTCTTGTTTATGAGCTTCTGTTTCGTCTTCGGATTTATCCGGGAAGTAACCACAAACTATTGCTATATATATCCTACAAGGTTATAGAAACACACGTTATATAAATAATATACATAATCAAAAGTTTCAAATGTGAAATTTATTCATGTGTATCTTTCATACTCCAACATATATTCACAAGTATTGTGGATATATGTTGGTAGATGTTTTCACTCCTCCGCATTAAGTTGGCGAGTCTTACCTTTTCCGCTAAGTCGTCCAATTTTTTTGAAACACACTAGGAATGCACTAGGATACATAGGATGTTGTCCACTGTCATCATGTCGAGTTTTTCTATGGCTTTTCGTTGCCACATCTCTTTGAAAGTAATATTCTGTAAAACTTTTGGCTTCTTCGTAGATGCTATGTGCCAATAGAACCCTCAACTTTACTAAGATTTTTCACCTTCTTCTTCAAGTGGAACATGTACCACTTGAAATAATACATCCATCGATATTGAATCGGGCCATCAAGTGTTCCTTCATGAGGAAGGTGACTCGTTAGATGTTCCATAACGTCAAAGAATGACGGTAGGAAGAATGTTCCAACTTCCCAACTTTACAAATAAACTTATAAAATATCTACTCCTCCTTTTCGATCGTGGATGGATGGTGAAAGAAAGAATCTTGAGACAAAGCTTTTGAACAAGGAATATGCAAATGGTGTTATGAAGTTCATGGAATTAGTATGTCAAAAACCTCGGGCAAAAAGCACTCATAAGTTAACATGTCCATGTTCATTATGTCAGAATTCTCACAATATCCAAATAGATATAGTATGGAATAACTTATAAGTTAATGGTTTTATGCCGAGTTATAAGATTTTGGTATCTGCATGAAGAACGACATGATATTGTTACTAGTAGTAGCGGTAGCGAACAATTGGCTGATAGGATAGAGGAACCTAGAATGGAATTATATTTTGGGGGCACCTATGGTTCATATGGTTAATGAAGTTTATAGAGAAAATATAGATTCGGCGCAAGTTTCGAATGAAGAACCTAATTTAGAAGCGCGACGGTTTTTTGATATGTTAGACGCATCGAATGAGCCATTATATAGAGGATGTGGAGATGGTCATTCGCATTTATCATCTGCAAGTAGGTTAATGGGGATAAACACATACTATAATTTTTTGATGATGTAGTTGACAAAATAGGCAATTTTGTCAAGGATATCTGGCCATAGGATAACAATGCTCCCGGTTCATATTACGAGATACAAAAAAAAATTTCTGGGCTTGAATTGTCGTATCAGGTTATAGACATGTGCGTCGACAATTATATGATTTAATGGAGACATGATGAAAACCGGACGACTTGTCGATATTGCCACAAACCAAGGTATAAGGATACAGACAGTAGACTTTCAGTGCCTTACAAGAGGATACGGTATTTGCCATTAACAAGTAGGCTGAAGAGATTGAATCAGTCTGAGAGAACAGTTGCGGCAATGAGATGACATGCTGAACATAGATTTAATGGAGAGATTACACATCCTTCCGATGCCGAAGCTTGGCGTCATTTTCAGTCTACTTATCCGAATTTTGCATACAAGACAAGAAATGTTTATCTCGAATAAAGTACAGATGGATTCAGCCCATTCTGGAAGTATGGTAGACATTAATATCTTTGGCCAGTCATCGTGACACCTTACAATTTGCCGTCATCTTTGTGTATGAACCAAGAGTTTATATTTCTCTATGTTCTTGTACTTGGGCCAAAGCATCTGAAATAAGCGCTTTACGTGTTTTTGCAACCATTGATATATGAGTTGAACACATTATGGGAGTATGGGGAGAAGGTGTATGACGTGTCGCTACAACAAAATTTTAAGATGCGTGCAGTTTTTATGTGGACTATAATCGATTTTTGAGTATATGGAATGTTATCTGGATGGTCAACACACGGGAAACTAGTATGTCCATATTGTAACGATGACACGAACTCAATACATATGAAGAATGGAAGAAAAACATGTTGGTTTGATTGTCACCGAAGATTTTTTCCTTCAAATCATCTATATCGTCGATCAACTACATTATTCACAAAGAATAGATGTGTTGAAGGTCCACCAACTAAATTATATGGAAAAAATCTATTAAAGAAAATGCTCTATTTTGGTGTCGAGATGACCAATGATGCTAATGTTGGTGGAAATGGACACGCCCATTATGATAGTTACAGAGAAAATCATAATTGGCACAAGAAATGCATATTCTAGAATTTGCCTTATTGACAAATGCATTTGTTGAGGCATAATCTAGATGTCATGCATGTTGAGAAGAACTTCTTCGACAACATTATGAACACTGTGCTAAATGTCCAAGGGAAAACCAAAGACAATTTGAAGTCAAGATTAGATTTTATGGACATTTGTTCTTGTCCTCAGTTTCATATCACGGACGATGGGATATGTCCAATTCCTGCATTTAGATTACCTAGGAATGCAAAGGATGAGTTCTTTCACTGGATTATTCAAAGTGTTCGATTCCCCGCATATAATCTGAGATATTGTGTTGATATCAGATAAGGAAAGTTCATTGTATGAAGAGTCATGATTGTCATGTAGTGATGCAACGCCTCTCTCATTTGCATTTGAGCATCTCCTTCCAAAATATGTTCACAAAGCCATTGCACGTATTAATTTAGTCATTTGTGTAAAATTTACTTATATATTTTAATTAATGATTATTTATAATATTTTTTCAATTTTCAGCGGTTGGAGCATTCTTTCGTGATATTAGCCGACAGACACTTACCATGGAAGGTATTTACACATTACATAGGAATATACTAAAGATCCTTTGCGATTTGGAGAATATTTTCTCACCGTCATTCTTAGACGTTATGGAACATCTAACAGTTCACCTTCCTCGTGAAACATCACTAGATGGATCGGTTCAATATCGGTGGATGTACTATAAAACAAAAATAAATCAAAATTACTTTAACAACATTTCATGAAACATGTTGTCATATGTTATAACCAAAAGTGTTTTATAATTTATAAGGTGATCAACGGTAAAGTTCGGACATAGAAAACATGTTATCAATTATGTCTGATTACGATGCATTATAACAGTTAATGTGTTATCATTACAGTCATTTTTATGACTGAATCCCTAGACTAAACCCTATATGAATCATTAAACCAAACCCTAAATTTTTCCCAAACCAACGGATTACCGACAGATTTCCGATGACTTTGTAGAATATGTCGGTAATCTCAACATGCAATCTGTTGGAAATCCGTCGGTTTCCGTCACTATTTTTTACGCGTTTCATTTTTCCAAAAAATTTGGAATCGTGCAAAATTCAATTAATTTGGAAACCGGCGGATAATCCGACGGTTTCTCAGATATAAAAATCAAAACAAACTTTTTCTTCTCCATTTTTCCGCGAAGAACAACAAAAATCTTGAGAGAAAAAGATTCAATCCTTCGATTTTCACCGATCAATGGCCCAACGAAACTCAATGTAAGTTATGTCAACTAGTTTTAGGCTTATTGTGTTGATTTTGTTGGATCTGAACGGTTAGTTTATGATTTATAGGAATTTTATGGTTTTTAGGAAGTTTAGAGATTTTGGAAAAATTTAATGTTTTTAATGGATTTATAATTGTTAGGTGGAATTAGGAATTTAGAATTGTTTGATGGATTTAGAATTGTTTGGTGGATTGAGAGTTTTCATGGATTTAGAAATTTCAGGGTTTTTGAGAAATTTTGAAAATTTTGATGGATTTAAAATTGTTTAGTGGATTTAGGAATTGAGAATTGTTTGATGGATTTAGTATTATTTGGTGGATTGAGAAATTTAATGGATTTAGGAGTTTTAGGGTTTTTAGAAAGTTAAGAGTTTTTGGGAAATTTTGATAATTTTGATGGATTTAGTTTAAAATTAAAATTAAAATATAAAATATAATTATATAATATAAATTTTATAATTTTTGTATTTAATATTATATAATTTTAATCAAAATTAAATATTAATTTTCAATAACCGTAATTTCAGTTGTTACGGTTATTTCGCTTATACCACGGAATCGGGATATCTTCACACACCGGGAGATGTAGCGGGATCTTCTTCTAGACCAGGGTATTCCTCAGTACCTTGTGGCACTCAGGTGCCTGATTCTTAGGCACCTGACGAGCAGCCACCTCCACACCATCAGCCCCCACAGCGGTAAATTATGGAGGAGCTTTTGGTCCAACCGGGACATGAGCGGTTGCCAGTTTTGGATCCACATGGTATGGAGGGGACGATGTGGTTTCCGATTTCAGATAACGGGATCACAAAGTGCATCAAGTTGATGATGCGCAATCTTCTGGAAGTAGCGTATCCGCAGTTTACAGATATGCCCCCGGAGGAAAAGGAAGTTTGGTTATATTGTTTCGCGGTAAGAAAAATTTTAAAATATTAACTTAAATATATTACTAACATTAAATCTTTAAATCACATAGCAAGAATTCAACTGGAGAGCTGCCATTACCCATGAAATGCAGAAAGAGTTCAAGGCTAAAACGAGGAGGACTTACATTAACCACATGTATTCGTTGAAGAACGTCTGGTACAACAGGAAAGAAGCACACAAAATGCCCCCAGCGCTCCTTACTTCCTTCATAGAGTATTGGGAAAAATAAGCGACTAAAGAAAAGTCTACAAAGAACAAGAAGAACCGGTGTAGCGACCGAAAAGGTAGGAGGATGTCGACCAGCAACGCTGGTGATAGGAGTTCGTACACCCAACAATCTGATCTGGTATGATTTAAAAATTAAGTATAGTAGATTATTTTCAATTAATACTATATAACATTAAAATTTTATCTTTTGAACAGCTAATTAAGAGTGGACACGAGTCGTCGCCTATTGAAATTATAGATGATCTCCACACTAACAAGGAGACTAGAGAAACTCAGGACCCACTAGCTTGGAATTGGTCAAGACGTCTAAAAACCATCTCGAGGTGATCCGGTTTACTCATACATCTGAGGATGCGACGACATCCCCCTTGAGACGCAATATGAAGTAGTGACTCAAGTAAATAATATTTAAATTTAATTACATACTATTGCATATTTATTGATACTAATACAATATTGTTTTTTTCAAGCTACGAGGAAGTCCAAAGGCCGGATGTTTGGGTTCGGGAATATGGCCAGTTATTGCGTACCAGGATCGGAATCCCGAGCTGCAAGGGATCATTATGAGGAGCTGGGGAGAAAGGACGAGGAGATGGAGAGAATGAAGAAGAAGATGGAGGAGATGAAGGCTTCACAAGCGAAGCAGATAGACGAGATGAAGGTTGTACAAGCGGAGTGCGACGCTCAGATGCAGGCGATGCGGGCTTCACAGGCTAGGATGTAAGAGTTTATGGCACGTTTCCAAAACTAGTTTATATATTTATCGTTTTGTGTAATTACTATTGTAGAATTTTAAAAATATTTAGAATTTTTATGAATATTTTTATTTTAATTATAATTAATATTTTATTTTTATTTTTTATTTTAATTAAATAATTTAAATTATAATTAAAATTTTGAATTTTTCGCTTTCCGTCAATAATTTTTTTTTCTAATCTGTCGATAATCCGTTGGAAATATCGACAGATTATAACCGACGATTTACCAACGGTAAAGAAACCTGACGGATATAGCCCTCGGTTAACCGTTGGTTATAATCCACCGGTAATCCGTCGATATTTCCAACGGATTTTCGACAAAAGTTCATTACCGACCATTTAGAACCGTCGGTAATCCATCGGTTTGACCCTATTCTCAATGGAAAAGCGACGGATATGCCCGTCAGTTTGTTTGTGTTTTCTTGTAGTGAGCGACAGAAAATATTCGTTAGTAAAATGTCGTCAGTAATCCGTCAGTATTACTGACGGCCTTCAGCCCATCAGTAAATTAGTGACAGTTAGTAAATTTGTTGGTTTATCCGTTAGTAAAATTGACGGATTTCATCTTGTCAATAACATCTGTCAGAAATATACATGTTTTCTTGCAGGGAAACGATAATATTAACGTTATCTAGAGGACTAATTTATTTTCTAAAGGAATAACGACGAAAATTTTGGACGGGATATTTCTTCGGATTTAACCCAATTTTTTTGTAGTGACGTACTATCTAGAGTATTATTTTGCTATGAGCTTTACAAAATTCAAGTTGCTTTACGATTCTGAATTTTAAGGTAATGAAATCAGTCGTTGATAAATAAAAGAACAATAATATTTTTGTATACATGTACTTTAATTTATTTTTTTCTTCAACATCTGTTGATTATTAATTATGTTGGTTCACCAAATAGAAAATATAAAAACACTGACATACTACTTTGAGTTTTTTAACATATACAATTGAAAAACTCTTGACAACACATAATATACACTCACCAACATAATTGACAATCACAAGGGGAAAAAAACATTACAATCAATATTCACACATAAATTATACAAACATAAATTATACAACCGTAATCTTTTATTTCACGAATAAACACATGTCATTTCATATTATGCACATATATATAGCATAAACCGTTAACCCATATCATTTCTCAATCTCAGACGACACATCGTCGTCATTATTCTCCGTAGGGTTTCCAATTCCATGACGTTTACTAGGAAACACCGTGAAGACAACCCCAGAGATGACTCCAATAACCGGAGGCAAAACCATTAGAAATATCTTCCCAGTTGAACCAAATCCAGGAAAGTAACAGTTAACAGTATTTGCATCGAACACGGAAATAACACCGAAAACAATAAGAGAGAAGAAAGCGTGAACGAAATCTCCGATTCTAAGTCGATATGAAGACAAATCCTTTGAAGACGAGTCTGGCCAGAGACCCTTCACGGTAGCGATTCCATAGTGAACGTAACCGTCTCTTGTTCGATAACTGTCAGTGAAACAAGTGAAGCAACAAGAGAAAGCACAAATAATAATGAGAGCTCCGGTTAAGTATTTGTTGATAAGAAGACAATGTCCATTGTTGGTTAAGACAGGGTTTAAAAACTGAAACAAGAAGACTGTTCCTGTCGGGAGGAGCTTGATGAGGTCTCCTACACCTGAATATGTCCGATCTCTGATGGCTTTGAATGTTTTCGACATTTTAAATCTTCTTTCTGGTATATTAGCTTTTTTAGTTGTTTGGTATTTGTGAATATGTTTCCATGAAAATATTATTCATCAAGTGTTTATAGGATGGGAGAAAGATATTGCTTCGAAGTAAAAATGGTGTTGGTGTTGCTTATACTCTTTTAAAAAGTTGGCGGAGGTTTTAATTATTATTACTTTTTGTTTATTTTTGCTTTTATTGCCCTTCTTAAATAGTATATTTGAGTTCTACTAGAAAACGTGGCTTTGAGGATTAGATTCGTTACCTTATTTAGATGCACACACAAAATGTGAAGTCATTTTATTACTTTATCCTATTTGATGTCACGCATATCGTCATAGGTCGTGATGTGTTAAACCAGTATGTAATAAGACATGTGTAGGACACAAACTGTGGTTATCAACCCCCAAAAAATGTTAGGTTTTAAACCAATATTATGTAATAGATGTATGTGTGGAAATAAATATATAGGTGATGTTTTATGCCGGGCTATAAAATATGTTATATAAGTTAAAAGAACTAGGAGTAGATGGTAGACATGGTGGAAGTACCGTTTATCTGTTAAATGATTTACTGAAATTAATTGAGAAATTTCCGATTTTCTTTCAAAATGCATGGCGCGTTGTCTGAACTTTGTGATTTATTTTTAGTTCGGAAATAAGGTTACAATTTTGGTCTTAAAGCTACTCAAGTAAAAGTTCAAGAACAAAGCCTTAAAGTTAAGAGTAGTGGTTTACACCGAACAACCCCAACTTTTACGTGGTTTAAAAATAAATCCTTAATTTAAGTCGATTTTACCAAACTAATACATAATTTTGGTTTGCTGGACAAAATTAGATCACAAAGTTAGTCAACTTTAAGACTATGTTGGTTTAGTAAAACAAATTTGGGATTATACCAAAAGTTAAAAAAAATCTTCGGATATATTGGGCCATTTTTATATACGTTGCTAAGGTTTTTTTTGTCAACGGTTATATTAATTATAAAACCGAGGAAATGATTACAAGAAAAACAAATTCACAAAATTTGCAAATTTCAAAAATTAGATCTAGAATTTTCAAGAGTCAAAAGCCTAACAATCCAAAAGTCGTAGAGAAATACAGACAAGTGTTGTGAAAGTTAAAGGGGATACAAGGAAATCAATAACGAATGTATGGACTGTCACTACTAATCAGAAAGCAGAGAAGGCAACAAGGTTTTTGTCTATTATAAACTAAATTTTTGATAATTAGCATATTTAAAAAAATAAAGCAAGAAGATATACCCTTCAAAAAAGTAAAAGCGAAACGGAATAAAAACGGGAAAATCGCATAAAAAACCCTCACAATATGACTTTTACGCACTTTTAACCTTCACACTAAACCATTAGCACTTCAAACCTCTAACATTCTGAAACTATCAATTATAACCCTGAACCTAGTTCTCGTGTTACACGCCGACTTTACGTTTAACGGTGGTGTTAACCCCGTTAATAAGTGGTTAAGATAGTTAATATAAATTAGCCCATGTGTTCGTTAATTGGAACTAAACAAATAAATTAAAAAATTAAAAAGGAAAAAACAAAAAAATAAAAACAAAAGGGCGTGTCGAAGAGTCATAAACATTTTTGCTTCTGAAAAAAACCTAAATTTTTCTCCCAAAATCGAAGTGTAATCTAGAGTTCATACGAAGAGGCTGATTCGAAGTCGAAGAGATTCGGCTTATGATTTGGGTTCAGAATGAGGTAAATGATTTCGTCTTCTCCTTCTAGTTCGATTTTAGTTTCCAATTTTCATGTTCATTTATGATTTTATGCGTTTTGGGTTACGCGTTCGAGTTAGGGTTTCACAATTTCTCCAAATTTTGGGTTTTTTGGTTTCGTTTTGGATCTATTTCGTTCAATTAGGGTTTTATTCATATGCGATTTTCAATTTCATATGTGATTTTCATAATTTAATTGTCTGTCTTGTTTATTAGGGTTTTATTCATATGAGATTTTCAATTTCATATGTGATTTGACAATTTCATTTTTTGTCTTCTTTACAGGACTGATAATGATGAAATGGTGAAACGGACTATAAGGTTTGGTGGTTCCATGGTGAAAGAGGGTGACGATTACAAGTATCCAGATGAGTTAGGTTGTGTCTTAGTCGTTTGGCAAGCGAATGAGATAATGTGGGCTAAGTTTCAAGAATTGGTGAAGTCTGAAAGAGTACATGCACTAATTGCATTGATTTGGTACAAATTTTCTACTGAATAAATGAAGGATCTTAAGTATGTTTTTGACAGCACAAATGATGACATGGGTGAGCTCATTAGGGCAGGAAAAACATCAGGAGATTTGGATTTATTCATTGAGCATGACTGCTCAGAGATGATGCATGTGCACTACCTTACAGGCAGTAACAGTGAGGATATTTATGATGATGATTATTACTATGAAGCTGATGCAAATGATGGATCTGATGCAGAAGATACAGAAGCTGCAGAAAATGAGAGGCCCAAAGAAGATAACGAGCATGAAAATTCTGATGAAGAGATACTCCTTGATAATGGTGGAGTTGATGTTGAAGTAGAGGATCACCAGGAATGTGATGATGTGGTAGAAGATTTAGGAAATGGTTGTCAAGATGGGAGGTTTAAAGATCTGTTTGAAGAGGGTATGAATACTACAGCAGAACATAATAATGAAGAAGAAGATGAAGACAGTGGATCTGAGTATGTGGTTGGAGATGAAGAGTACCCATATACTCCATTAGAATCAGAAGAAGAGTGGGAACAATGGAGCAATAAGACAGAAGTGTCAAGATCAAATGGGAAGAGTAAAAATAAGTTTCATGGTGACTTAGAGAAAGAGCCATATATCTGGCTTTTCAGAAGTTCAATAGTGGTATAGAGTTTAAAGACCAGCTCCTAAGGTATTCTCTAAAGACTCAGTTTGATATAAAGATGGCCAAATCTGAGGCCAACAGAATTGTTGTCGTTTGTGCGGATAAACAATGCCCTTTTAGGGTTTATTGTTCATATGAGGTGCCGATTTGTAGAAGGATGGTGAAAGTATGTCGTATGAATCACAATCATGGAAAGTCTAGTCGTGTTTCAATGTTGAAGCAAGGAGCAATTGCGGGGTTGTTTAGGGAAGAGCTTAGGAGAAATGTCCAACTGACAGCTGCAGAGATAAAAGATTCTATTAAAGCTAGGTACAATATTATTGTGCCACTGTCAAAGTGTTATCGGCATATTGCATTGGAGAGTATATTACAAGCACAAAAGGTTCAGTTTGGCAGATTGTGGGAATATGAAGCAAAGTTGAGAATGTCAAACATTGGTATAACCACTGACTTATGTGTTATTGATGTCAATGGTGTACCAATGTTTGATAGTTTTTACATATGTTTCAAGCCAATGAGAGATTCCTGGATAAGATGTTGTAGGAAGGTTATAGGTTTAGATGGCTGTTTTTTGAAATGGGATTTTAATGGGGATCTACTTGCAGCAGTTGGTAGGGATGATGATAATAGGATGTATCCAATCGCGTGGGCTGTGGTTAAAGGTGAAAACAAAGATACTTGGGGATGGTTTATTAGAAAGCTAAAGACAGATCTGAATTTGGAGAATGGAAGGAGTTAACTCTAATTTCTTATAAACAGAAGGTCAAGCAATTTTTGCAAATCTGTTTTGTCATTTTTTCATTTTTGTTTGTTTATTAATCTGTTTTTTAATGTTTCAGGGTCTTGTTATTGCAATCCATGAAGAACTTCCATTGGCAGAACACCGGATGTGTGCAAGGCACATTTTTGTCAATTGGAAAAAACAAGGATTCTCAAGGTCAGAATTCAAAAATCTGTTCTGGTCAGTTGCTTATGCATATACAGAAGGTGAGTATGAGGAGAAGATGGCTGCACTACAAGCATACGACCCAGCTGCCTATGAGACACTGTTGGTAACAGAACCACCTAGGTGGTGCAGAGCTTTCTTTTCCACTGATTCACATTATGCGGATGTGCGCAACAACTTATCAGAATCATTCAATAGGAAAATCAAGATGGCTAGGACAAAGATTCACCTATTAGAAGACATCATAAGACAAGCAATGAAAAGGATATCAAGAAGGTTTTTGCAAGCTGAGAAGAACACAACTACTGTGACACCAATTACCATGGCAACTTTGGAGAAAGCAAGAATTCAGAAAAAGTATTGCAACACCATACGTAGCAGCCACCGTCTGTATGAAGTCACTGAATTTGACAGTGGATACACTGTCAATTTGGCAACTCATCAATGTGCATGTAGACGTTGGGATCTAACAGGTATTCTTTCATATTATGTATTGGCAACATACGTAGCAGCCACCGTATGTATGAAGTCACTAAATTTGACAGTGGATACACTGTAAATTTGGCAACTCATCAATGTGCATGTAGACGTTGGGATCTAGCAGGTATTCTTTCATATTATGTATTGGCAACACACCAATGGATCTAGCAGGTGTTAATTTGTTTGTATGTATACCTTGCAAACATGCAGTATGTGTTCTTGATGATAATAAAGATGATCTAGTTAGATACGTGGCCGAGTATTATTACTCACATGTGATGAAGAAGATGTATACAGAAAACATAAAACCAGTGAATGGTGAGAAGCTATGGAGAAAAGTGGACAAAGTCCC
>OVBE01001179.1:0-17463 GCA_900406425.1 Iberis pinnata
TATATATATATATTTAAAATTTTAACATATCAATTCTGAATATTGTTAATATTTATAACATTTGTGTTAAATCTCGTTTATGCATTTTGGTAAATTTACCCCTTTCATATTTTGGTAAGTTAACAATTTACGAATCTTTCACATATTATTAAAAATATCTACATTTAGTATCTTGTAGAGAAAAATATATGATACTCATTTTATATTTTGATAAGTTAACCATGTAAGTATCTTTTAACATATGTTAAAAATATCTACATTATAGTTAGTATCAATATTCATAGTTAGTTACATAATATTACGATCTTGATTAAGATAACGGAAGGCGATTTTTTTAGCGAAAATAGGGTTACATCCGCTTTCTTTTTTTGCTTCTTCCGCAAGGCGTTGATCGCCACCAGCTCTCGCCGGCAATGGCGTCTTCTCCGGCGACCTCCCCTGTTCCACCGGCGGCGTCTGATGTTCCTCCTGGTTCCATTACTCGTCCTTGGTCACAAGTTCTCGGAGGATCTCAAACCCGCCTTGATGCATCGCACACTCCTTTCATTCTCGAGAATGGAACTGCAACTGTAACGGTGCCAAAACAATTAAGAGATAATCCACAGCCACTTTGGAACAATTTTCTTGTCGGACATTTCATCGGGTCCACACCACATATTGGAAAGATACACGCAACCGTGAATCGGTTGTGGAACCGTGATGGAAAAGGCACTAAGATCGATGTTCAAATTCTCCAAGATGACACAATTTTGTTTCGCATTGATTCTCCAGAGACTAGGAATAATGTGTGCCGGAAAAAGTATTGGCACATCTCAGATGTCTTGCTCGTTGTGCAAGAATGGTGTCCGTCCAAGGCTTTAGTGAAACCCGACCTCGCCTCTATGCCTTTATGGGTTGACTTCCGTAATGTTCCTGACTACTTGTTCTCTCATGCAGGTCTTCGCTTTCTTGGTGACATTGTAGAGAAAGCACAAAAACTACATCCTACTACGGAAAAGTGTATTCGATTAGACGTTGCAAGGGTACTAGTCATTGTCAATCTCGATGTTGAGCAAATTGATCGAATCCACTTGGATAATGAGGACAAACTGTGCTGGTTTCTTTTCCTTGGCTTCCCCCGAAGTGTTCCCATTGCAATGCATGGGGTCATAAGTTTCAAGATTGTAAAAAGAAACCGATGTCTAACTTGCACACTACTAATGTCTTGAAACAACATGCAGCAACTCTTGACACTGTACCCTTGACTGTTTTGCCTTCGATGGTCCCACCTTCCTGTACCTCCACCACACTCAGCCAATCATCGCATGCTCTTGACACCTCGGAACCAACTCCTTCAGCTTCTTTGGATTCACACAAAGAATCGGCCTTATCGGATACTATTATATCACATATTTCTCCACTTGATAATTCTCACACTTTGAATACCGATACTAATGCTTCATTTCCTCCAAACATTGCAGAATTTCAACAACAAGTCTCGGACACTATCGAGGAGCTTCGTCTCGTGATTCCTCGTAGAGAAAATTCCTCTCTTGCCAACGTCTCCTTGATCGAACCGGACCTTCAAGCTGTTATCCCGGATCCCGATTCTGATTCTCTTTCTCCTAGCCATATTGCAGGTTCAAGAATTCATGACGCAACAAGCGAATGGTCTGTTGTTCATCGGCATCATGGCACTGTTTCACCTGCCACGGCTGCTACTCCTCCGTTGGTGCCTCAAGTAAACGTATCTCCTTCTCGATTTAATGTCCTAGCAATTGATAATCAAGAGGAAGCAGACGACACTGAAGAAGGACAAATCATAGATGATGGGCTCGATTTCAAAGTCAATGTACCACCGAAATAGATTCCTCGTGGCAAGCAGAAACCGCAAGACCTTCCAGCCATTACCGCTTCACGGAAGCTCTCCAAGCATGTCAGAACTAAGAAACATCCATCTGTCTCCACCCGGAGACACTACTGATTTATGTCGTTATTCGCTTGGAACACAAGGGGGTTTAATCAATCCCTTAAACATACTGTTGTCCGTCAATGGCTTTCTTCTTCCAAACTTGAATTTGGTTGTCTATTGGAAACTCGTGTATAGTTTGAAAACTTTTCTCGTATCTTACAGGATTCTATGCCCGGCTGGCAAGCGATTCACAATTACGCAGCCCATAGATTGGGCCGCATATGGGCTTGTTGGCGTGATGATGTTATTGTCACGCCTATTCTTACCTCTGCTCAACTTAATACCTCCTTAGTCACCTTATCATCTGGAGTTGTCTTACTCATTTCTTGTGTTTACGCTTCTAATTTTCAGGCAGATCGGGTATATCTTTGGCGTGACCTCCAAGAGAGCCGACGAATTTGTGGCGCTTTGCCTATCCCTTGGCTTATCTACGACAACTTCAACAAAATCCTTTCACTCGCGGATCACTCACAGCGCACAACCACCGGTCTCAGTGGCATGAGACAATTTCAGGATTTTGTCAACATCAACGACTTACTGGATATTTCGTCTGTCGGACCGCGATTCACCTGGTGGAATCACCGTGATTTAAATCCTATTGGCAAAAAACTAGATCGTGCCTTGATTAATGACGAGTGGTTTGCACAGTTTCCGCGTTCATACGCGAGTTTTGAATCAAATGGGGTTTCCGATCACGCTCGATGCGTCATCCATTTCTCAACTCATACCTCCTTAGTTCGTAAACCTTTTAAATTCAATAACTAAATTATTGATCATAATCTCTTTTTGCAGGTCGTCGCCTCGAGTTGGCCTTGCGGCTTCTATACCTCAATCTTAAGGCCCTTAAACCAGGACTTCGAACTCTCAACTCTGCTATTTACGGTGATTTACCTAACCGCAGTCATGCTGCTTACATCCTTTTATGCCTATGTCAGGAACAGGTTTTACACAATCTGACGCCGGCAACTATTGTCTCCGAGACCAATGCAGCGAATTCATGGCGTTTCCTTGCCCGTGCTGAAGAAATATTCTACCAACAACACTCATGAATACAATGGCTATGGAATGGAGACCAAAACACACGATACTTTCACTGTGTCGCGAGTACAAGGGTTGCCCGCAACACAATCAAGCAATTGCGCCTAGCCTCGGGTGAGATTGCAATGGATCCGTCATCGATCAAAGTAGATGCAGCGGATCACTTCAAAGACTTCCTACAAAACACGCCAACCCCTTCTCCAATTCCCGATCTAGCCGACTTACTCCATTATCGATGCTCCGCGGACGCAGCCGAAGCTTTGTGTGCTCCGGTTTTAGGTCCGGAAATCAAAGAAACTCTGTTTGCCATGCCTAGTAACAAGGCTCCGGGTCCAGATGGGTTTACCTCAGAGTTCTTTAAAGCGGCATGGACAATTATTGGTCCCGACTTCATCGCGGCGATTCAGTCCTTCTTCTTATACGGTTTCCTTCCCTGTGGTATTAATGTAACATTGTTGGCTCTACTACCCAAAGGCGATACTCAAGAGACAATCCGAGACTACCGACCCATAACCTGCTGTAACATCATCTACAAGATCATTTCCAAGATCCTGGCAAACCGTCTCAAGCTTTTTCTTCCGAGTTTCATCGAGCCGAACCAAAGCGCGTTTGTCAAGGGATGTCTCCTCCTCGAGAATGTTTTACTAGCCACCGAGCTCGTCAAAGACTACCATAAGCCCTCTATTCCCTCTCGTTGTACTCTTAAGCTAGATATCTCGAAGGCGTTTGATACTGTTAATTGTGACTTTCTCATTTCGGTTTTACAGGCTATGCACTTACCCTCGCGATTTATACAATGGATCCACTTGTGTATCTCCACTGCCACATTCACGGTTGCGGTTAATGGGGAATTAGCTGGGTACTTTCCTAGTCGGCGTGGACTTCGTCAAGGTTGTGCCCTCTCACCTTACTTATACGTTATCGCTAACAATGTTTTGTCCAAGCTTTTAAATGCAGGTGCCCACTCAGGTACTTTTGGATATCATCCTCTTTGTCGCGAACTACGACTTACACATCTCTGTTTCGCTGACGACATCTTAGTCTTCACCAACGGGAACGCCGCCTCTCTAGACGGTATTTTCAAAAATTCTTACAAGGTTCAGAGCTGCCTCGGGTTTGCTGGTCAATGTCCACAAATCATCAATTTTTCTTGGTGGTCGTAGTTGCTCCTCCCTAGCAGCCGCGGTTCACACTCTTGGCATCAAACAAGAGGCTCTTCCAATTCGGTATCTTGGACTTCCACTCACGACGAAGCATCTTACCCGTGCTGATTGTTACCCTTTAATTGATCGTATTCGTTCTCGAATGACTGCCTGGGCTACTAAGTTTTTATCTTATGCAGGTCGTTTACAACTGATCAAATCGGTTATCGTTAGCACGTTAATTTCTGGCAGTCGGCGTTTCGTTTACCCAAGTTCTGCCTCCGAGAAATTGACAGCCTCTGTAGCAACTTCTTATGGTTTGGTGATCCGTCATCGCATCACATGGCTAAGGTCGCTTGGCACGACATTTGCACACCTAAAAACACGGGTGGACTCGGTATTCGTAAGTTTGATGATACTTCTCTGGTGTTTCCTCTTGCTCTCATTTGGCGTCTAGTGTCCAATACAGGTTCTCTATGGGTCGCATGGACAAAGCACTACATCATCAGGGCTTCTACTTTCTGGGACCTTGCGTACACCAATCGTGGATCTTGGATTTGGCAAAAGCTTTTGAAAATCCATCAAATAGCGGCACCATTCTTACGCCACTCAATCGGCAATGGACTATCAACTTCCTTCTGGTTTGATGATTGGACACGGCTAGGACCCTATTCTCTCTTACTGGGGACGCGAGTATCAGAGAAATGGGCATCCCTCGTTATGCCATCGTGGCGCAAGCCGCTTCGTCACAACGATGGTTGCTACGTCGCTCACGAGTCCCTGCGATGCGAGATCTTCATGACACCATCGTCCGGCTGCCTCTTCCCAGCCCCTTCGGAGAACCAGACTTAATCCTATGACGTACGACGCAAGATCGCTATGAGCCCTATTTTTCCTCTTCTTGCACTTGGAGACAGCTAAGTTCTTCTCGCCCTATTGTACCTTGGTCCTCGATTATTTGGTTCCCACAATCTTTTCCTTGCTATGCGTTTGTTTCTTGGCTTACTAAGAATAACATTGTTTTTTTGCTTGCATCTGACATTCTAGATTTTTTAGTTTTAAACCTATCAGCAAAAAACAATGTTATTCTTAGTATATAAATGCTACATAAGCTACATTTTAGAATCTAGACAGTTCATCCAAATATCCCTCACATATAACTAGCTCATACTATTATTACAGAGATTTATGAAGCTTAAAGACGAAGAAGAAGATGATAGAGTTAGTGGCATCGGGAGACGCTGAGATTAAGGTTGTTGTGTTGTCGACAATTGTTGTTATGGACGAACAATGGTTTTGTGTGGCTCTGTTTGAGTTGTTGTTGGATTCGTTTTGGCATTTGCGTTTTGTATTGGATGAGAGGTAATAGAGCTTCTTTGTCGAGTACGCTTAAAGGAGGAGCAAACTAATTTTAGATATTCATTGGAGTAGTCTCTCTTAAACTGACTAATTGTAATGTTAGTATAACACTGATATTGGAACTGTTAAATAGTTATCCGATTTTGTATATTAATTATAACATATACTCCATTTGTTTCAAAAAAATTGTAGTTTAAGATAAATGCACACCTACTAAAAAATTACAAAATTTCATACAATTTTTCTTGGTTAGATAAAAAAGTCATTAACTTAAACCAATTCAATCAATAGTAATACATTCTGCAGAATACGAAAAATTATAAACAACAAATGCCTCTTTTGCAAGGATACATGTGAACAACAAAATTTTTTTTCACTAAAACTACAATCTTTTTGAAACAGAGGGAGTATATAATTTTCCATATTGTTTGACGAATAAGATATTTTCATTCTTATCATTATTTTAAAAACGACATTTTGAATATAATGGGTTTCAATATTTTCCTAAATTTAAATATATTTTTATTCAGATCATCAATTTATAAATGTATTAGGTATTTTCAATATAATTTTATTATTATATTTAGTTTACCATCAATAATTTATATATCATTCAGATGTTATTAATTTATATTAACTATTTATTAAATATTATATATCTATATGCATGAATAAATTATATATATATATATATATATATATATATATATATAATAAATTATATATATATATATATAGTTGATTATCTATAATTGAATAAAAATTCATTCTACAAAAATGAATAATTATTAACTCATTAATTTTCTCTATTATTATAAATTGTCGTATTTGATTGTGGATATATGTTCATGTGACTATTCTCGAATTTTATCATGTACCAGAAAATGAACATAATAATAATTATATTATTTAATTTATTAATTATAGAATTGTAGATATTATAAAATTCAAGAACATATATCTTATAATAAAATAAATATGATAACTATAATATTATTGACTAATCACTTTATATAAGTGTTAATTGTTTTTAGTATTTCAGCCTGGAAATTTTAAAATATGTCTCATTTTCCATCAAACTATTTTGAATGCATATAATAACTTCATTGTTCTTATATACTATTCAAGTTGATAAGTATATAACAAGATAATTGTATATTTTTAGTTTTGTTAATATTATATATTAATAAAAAATTGTAAAACATACCAATACATGATTCTTCAGATTAGTAATCTAAGACTTTGAATGACATACAAAAAAAAATTATTATTAAATTTAATAATTTTAATATATTAACTTTATTAAATTTATTGAATTATTTTCCTTATTGAACTTATATATTTTGCCTGACGATATTTATAAAGACATTTTATATTTGTATAATTGGGTTATCTGCATTTTTCTTACCTAATAATTTTTGAAATTGCCAAGCTGGAATTTGTTCAGCTGCTTGGTTAATATGATTGAAAGTACTTCAGTTAATAAAAAAATAATCAATATTGATTATCTTATAAATCATGTGATACTTGGAGTTATTAATTTATTTTTACATGCAATTAATTTTATACATTATTTATAATCAGTTATTCAATCTACTAAAATTTTTTTGTCTAATACATTGAGTATATCTAAACATATAAAAATTGAATATTTTTGAAAAAAATATTGCACACATAACATATCAAAATATTTGAAATAATTTTTTATATTTATATATCTATATAACAAAATTTGCAATATAATAGTACAATTAATCAGATAGATCATTTTTACTTTTGTGGCTCATCAAAAATGATATATATATATATATATATGTATATATATATATATATATTCATATAAGATTATTGTAAACATATAGCTTTAACTTTTTATAATATAAATACACTTCAAGTTCTCAATACGCGGCCACCGAGCCATCTAGTTTGCTTAAAAACTTCCTCATTTAGTAGTTTACTACACATTCTTAGGAAGCAATTAATTTTTCACTATCACCCTCAATATTTTTTTCGTCTTTCTTAAAATCAATGATACTTTATGTGGTTTACTACACATTTTTAGTTTTTATCATATTAATGATATAATATATATGTTTTTTATATATATATATATATTTATTTATTTGTTTTGTGCACAATAATTTAAGATAAATTATATATTTACAAGTTATATATGATATAACTTGTGAGTGCACATGTGAATCTCTTTTAAAGAGAATAATGATCTTGTTGGGCCTTAGTCCATCTTGTCCAAATGTAATTAGGTTAATTATGAGTTACGTTCGCTGAGATTGGAGAGAAAAGATGAGCATCAAAGAAACAAAAACCTCATGAGACAAAAAGATTTGTCGTCATATTTGTAGATTGGATCTCTGAGGTACTAGCATATCATATTGATATAGTTTGAATGCGTGTGGATGCCGGTAGAGGCACGAAAAAGTGGAATGATCAGAAACTTCGACTAGTTCTAGCTTATTGTCGGTTGCATAATTACTAGGTATGTTACATATCTTATGATTTAGAATTGATTCATAATTTACACGATTCCTGGAAATTAAATTGGTAATTTATATTTATAAAGCGTTATAAATCGGTTCGAATTCCTACATTCATTACATCTCTGACACTGAAACGAAGCAGACCTTTTAAATCAGGTAAGAAGATGAGAATTTTTGGTCTGAGCAAATCTAGACTTGGACGAAATTGTACCGGATAAATTAAATATAAAAGCCTAGAGAAAGAAAAATAGAAAAAGCTATTATAAAGCTTTTGAAGAGAAACCTCATACTGAGGTAAGTGTTGTCTAAGCATAGATACACTCCACTCGACATAATTCCCTAAACGGCATTATTGATGAAAAATCTAAAGCATACGGGTATTCTTAAATCTAAAGAAGAGCTATTCATCAATTCTATTATATTATAAAGTAGGTAAGATTTTATAAAATATATATTTAGAAGTAATTTGTTATGGATTTTACAGTCTACCAACGTAGAGTTATCTTAAAAGATTTACAAAATGAATATGATTTCATTTGTGTTTTTCAATATATTTGAATTCTTTATTAAATGATTTAAAAACTTGATTTGATTTTCTTTTATACGTTTTGTTTTTTGTTCTTTTTAACTATTAAAAATTTCTACACCATCCTTAGTAATATTAATAAATTAATATGTTAATTTTGGTTTAATATGTTGTACGAACATAATAAAAAGATGCACTGGGATGAAATGTTTTTTTTTGGGATGAAATGTTAATTAATATTACCATTACAATGGTCTGATATACACAAGAAAAACACTCAAATTCACTAAAGATCCTAAAAGACTACCCTTTAAAAATGGGTATCCAAGAACATCCAGCGAATTGAAAAAGCTTCAGTAGCTTTAAAACAGGACAGCATTTTCACATCATAGAGTTCGGTGTTTTTGTTCCAACAATTCTTTTCCTAGTCAAGAACTACAGATCAGTGTTCAATGGATGTCCTTGATTTTGTTCAATATATTTCATCATTTGAAATTTAATTATATGGTTTTAAAAGTGATCAATTGAATAGTTACATACCGATCAACTTAGGACAAAAAAAAAAGATCAATGGAAGATACAGGCCCGGCCCACCAGTGAAGCAAGTGAAGCAAGTGAAGCGGTGGCCTATCTATGTCACACAAAGGAGCTTTGGCAGACACAGTGGTCTACCTGAAAGACTGTGGTCGAATACAGCACCAACACACTCCCAAGAACCAAGCAACATCAACACGCGAACAACAGGAAGGAAAAGAAGACGAACAGAAAACAAAACAAAAAGAGAAGAGGCGGGACGGCGGTCGCCGTCGGCGTCGAAGCAAAGTGCTAGGGTTTTCTCGATTATTGGGTCAGAGAGAAAACGAGAAGTGCTTTTTTATAAAGAAGTTTAGGTTTTAACCAAAACCATTTTAAACACCAATTTTCATTGACTTTTCATAACTATACATGAAATTAGTCAACAGTTAAATATGGTTAACGATGTTCTAACACCGTTAGTTGAGGAGTTAATAAATTAAATATAAGCTTATGTCTGTAGCAATAGTTTCTCGATGTTTTCAATGTCGAATGATCCTTTCTTAGTCCTTCAATGATTTTATGTACATAGGTGAAACTCTAGAGGAGATCAACCTAAACTCTAGATAAAGAGGAAAAAGCTAAGGCTGGAGAATTCGATATGTATTTTGGGTTTATTTAAAGATTCTCTTCTTTATTAACTTAATAAAATCTCTCAAAAACTTAAGTCTCGAAACCCTTAGAGGATATCACACTTTGATAACTCTATATTTATAAGAACCAAGAAAACCCTAATCCTACAACAATAAGGATCTATACATATTTCTAGATAACTCCTAAAAACATGCATATATTTAGATATCTCCTAAATATAATCTTGATTATTTTATTTCCTATTCTTCTACTTCAAGATAAGGTCAACATTCTCCCTCTAATCTTGAAGTCGATCTTTGACACATCTAGAAGACCGATGGCCTCTCTCATTTCCTTGAACTTGATTCTCACCAATGCCTTAGTCAAGATATCCGCCTTTTTTTCTTGACCCAAAACATGTTGAAATCCTATCTGCTCGTTTTCAATACATTCTCGAATAACATGATATCGAGTATGTATGTGTTTACTTCTACCATGAAAGGCTGGATTTTTGGAAGAGATATTGCAGACTTATTGTCAACCCTAATGACCACTCTTTCACACATTTTTCCCATTGTCTCACTTAAAAGTTCTTGAAGCCAAATTGCTTGTTTAGCTGCTTCTGTGGCTGCCATAAACTCGGCTTCACAAGAAGATAGTGCAAATGTATCTTGTTTTTGCGAACACCAAGTGATAGGTGAGTTATTGAGATAGAAGATATGACATGTGGTACTTCGACCATCATCCATATTGACATTATGACTACTATCCGAGTATCCAATTAACTCATTATTCTTAGTTCATTTATATAGTATGCCTTGCTTTGTCGTTCCTTTCATATATCTTAATACTTATTTTAAAGCTGCTACATGTGATTCTTTTGGCTCTTGCATGTACCTGCTAAGTACTCCAACTGAATAAGACAAATCAAGTCTAGTGTGTATCAAGTACCTTAGACAACCTATGATCCTTCTATAGTTTGTCTCATTAATGCTCGTCTCTTCTCTTGCTTTAGATAACTTCAAACCAGAATCTATGGGCGTATAACAAGCATTACAAATGGCCATTCTTGCGTTTTCAAGTATCTTATTTGCATACCTTTCTTGTTTAAGTGTGATCCCTTGTTTGTGTTGATCTACTTCAATGCCTAAGTAATAAGTCAATAATCCTAAGTCACACATGTCAAAATTTTTAGACATGTTTCTTTTGAATTCAACAATCTCATCAGGATTTGAGGAAGTTATAAGCAGATCATCTACATAAACGGCAATGAGGATCACATTCTTTGATTCATGCTTACAGTACAAGGAGGGTTCTTTTGAACACTTAATGAATCTCATCTCTTAAAGTACTTTGTTGAGCTTCTCATTTCAAGCTCTTGGTGCTTGTTCCAAACCATAGAGAGCTTTATGTAATTTATATACCTTATCTTTGTTTTCTTGAGCTATAAAACCCTCTAGTTGTGTCACATATACTTCTACTCTTAGCTCACCATGTAAGAAGGCTGTTTTTACATCCATGTGATAAATTTCCCAACCTTTTCCGTTGCTATAGCCATAAGGTATCTAACGGTTTTGATCTTTGCAACTGGAGCAAACACTTCTTCATAATCAATACCATGTTTCTGCACATATCCTTTTGCAACTAATCTTGATTTATACTTGTTAATGCTTCCATCAGAGTTTCTCTTGATTTTGAAGATCCACTTTAAATCGATGGGTTTTACTCCTTTTGGCGCATCAACTAAGTTCCAAGTTGTGTTTTTTTATTGATGCAAGCTCATCTTTGCATGTATCAGTCTATACATTTCTTTCTTCGCTTCTTAGAAATTCCATGGCTCTTCATCAACTACCATTAAGAGTCTTTCTCCCTCTATTTCTGCCCATTGAACATCATTATCAAGATATTTTGGTCTTGTACTCACCCTTTTTGTTCTTCTAAGTTTTTGAGAAGAAGCTTCATCTTCTTCTTTTTCATGATCATCGTGTATATTGTTTCCACTTAAAACAATTTCTCTTCTTGCAGAATCGGTTTCACTTGAACCATGTTCTTCATCTTCTTTGTTGATCTCTTCATCACTCAACTCTATAATTTCTCCTTCTTTGTTATTTTTGAACATATACTCGAACTCATCATGTTCATTAGATTCGTTTGAATTCTTTTTACTACAATCCCAACATTGATCTTCATAAAAATAACATTGCTACTTACAATTATCTTCTTGCTTGTGGGATCATAGAGTCGATATGCTTTTGATCTAGGTTCTGTTCCAAGATGAACTACCTTCTTTGAGCGATCATCAAACTTTTTCTGATGAGTTATATTGATTTTTGCAAAACTCACACACCAAAAAATCCGAATATGTTCAACATTAGGTCTTTTACCTTTGAAAGCTTCGTAAGGCGCTTCATCTTTTAAAGTTCTCGTTGCAACTCGGTTGATTAGATAGGTTGCATGTCTAACTCCTTCTCTCCAAAGATAATTAAGAATACTCGTATGCTTCATCATACTTCTTGTCATTCCCATTAAAGTTATGTTTCTTCTCTCAACTATCGTGTTTTGTTGAGGGGAGTAAGGAGCTGTCAAGTGTCTTTTAATACCGAATTTTTCACAAAAACTTTGAAATTCTTGTGAGGTGAATTCTCCTCCTCTATTAGTTCTCAGTGTTTTGATACTTTCTCTTGTTTCTTGTTCGACCTTTTGCTTGAATTTTTAACACTTTTATAAAGCTTCACTCTTTTCTTTTAACAAGATAGTCCACATGTATCTTAAATAATCATCAATAAGTACAAATATTTACTTATTCTTTGCCGCTGTAGGAGGAGAAATCGGTCCACACAAGTCGCCATGTACAAGTTCAAGTCTTTGTTGAGCATGAAACATACTAGCCTTTGGAAATGATTTCCTTACTTGTTTCCCGAGTAAGCATGAAGCGCATAGTTCTTTCTCTACTTGTAATTTCAGAACTTTTGTGATCATCTCTTTATTTATCATAGTCTTTAAAAGATCCATTTTTTATGTGCCCGAGCCTTGCATTCCATTTAGTTGAATCACTTTGTTTCGTTTTCACTAGTAAGCATCTTGCTTCGATTTTCTTTATTATCACCTTGTACAATCAATTTTTTGTTGACCTAGTAGCCTTTGCAATCAAGTTTTGGTTTCTATCATGTATAGTGAAATATTTTTCTTTCGTTCTTACATCACATCCTGATTCACTAGCTAGCCCAAGGCTTATGATGTTGCTTTTCAAGTCCGAGATGTAGTATACATTGGACAACATCTTTTGATTCCCACCACCACTCATGAAGATAATCGTCCCCTTTCCTTTTATATCAATTTGTGAGTCATCACCGAATCTCACTTTTTCGGTAATTGATCTATCAAGCGTTTTGAAATATGTAGGGTTTCCGGTCATGTGGTTGCTTGCTCCATTATCCAAGTACCACACATCTTCTTTATCAGAATTCGTGTTGAAGTCTTTGAGGTTTACATTCTTCTCATTCAAGTAAACTACTTCGTTTTTCCCTCTTTTATGCATATTATCTCATGCACCATCAATTCTTCAGCTTATTGTGTCTCTCAATTGTCATCGGTTTGGGCTTCTTGAAGTTTGAGTAACCTATCAGGACATGATGATCCATAATATCCCATCTTATTGCATCGATAACATTCTATCTTTGATAGATCTTTCCTTCCTTCGCCTCTACCGCGACCTCTACCTCTGTAAGGTGTTCGTCCTCCCCGACATTTTCCTTTACTATCAGAGTAGCTTCGATTTTCAGGTTCATGTTGAGTTTCTTATGCATACAACAACTTTGTCAGATCATCATTAGTATCTTAGTCTTCAGCTATTCTTTCTTCATATGTTTTGATTCGTCCTATGATGTCTTCAAAGCTTGTTTTATTCAAATCCAACAACTGTTTTAAAGAAGCTACGATATGTATGAATTTCCTTCTAGGTAAACTTGACATGAACTTCTTTACCATCTTTGGTTCATCTATCTCGACCCCTAGCTCAATAGCTTTCGATGAGATCTCTGATAGCTTGCCAACAAAGTCATCGATTTTGTCCGTCTCCTTCATATTAAGACGTTCAAAATCCACCATCAATGTTTGAAGCTTTTCTTCTTTTACCCTCTCAGCTCCTAGGTGTCTTGTTTTTATTGTCCCATACTTCATTGGCAGAGTCTAAATTGCCGACTTGAAGTACAAAAGCTTCAAATATCAATATGTATTTTGAGTTTTGTTTAAAGAACTCTCTTCTTTATTAACTTAAGAAAATCTCTCAAAACTTAAGTCTCAAAACCCTTAGAGGATATCACACTTTGATAACTCTCTATTTATAAGAACCAAGAAAACCCTAATCCTACAACAATAAAGATTTATACATATTCCTAGATAACTCCTAAAAACATGCATATATTTAGATATCTCCAAAATATAATTTTGATTCTTTTATTTCCTATTCTTTTACCTCAAGATAAGGTCAACAAAAGCATGATTCAGAAAGACATAACTTCATCTTTCATAAGAGGATATTAGCATATGGAAAACTATTTCAAAAGATGTTCTTCGGATATATATTCTCATAGTTTATTGCTTCATTACCGTCTGGTTTGTTGGTGGACTCACAATATTTCATTCCTATTTAATTTGTACTAACAAGGTGATTAGCAAGATCTAATCCATTTTCCCATCATTTGAGGTTCTTTTCTTTTAATGGTGAATATCTTTTTGTGCGGACTACTTATGAAAATTTTCGATACCAATATGATAAAAAGGAGAACCCATACAATAAAGGAGTTTTAAGGAACATATGTGAAATAATTCTATCTAAGAT
Source organism: Iberis pinnata (assembly GCA_900406425.1). NCBI lineage: Eukaryota > Viridiplantae > Streptophyta > Magnoliopsida > Brassicales > Brassicaceae > Iberis > Iberis pinnata. The sequence continues at coordinate 14,501 of OVBE01001179.1, forward strand.
CCCTACATGACTACATCAATGAACAAGTTTAATCATTTGTGAAAGAAGAAGATGAAGATATTGAAGTTGATTGTGAAGAAGAGAATGAAGATGACTTGAAAGCCAAGGATCATCATAGTGAAGAAGGAGATGATAGAGTCTCCATTGATGATGATGATGATAATGAAGTAAAAAATGATGAAGGATATGAAAGAAATTGGAATAAAGATAAATGTATGAATATAAATGCATAATCTGAAGATGGAACAAGTTCTCCTCAATCAATTCAGAGTCGGTCTTGAGCCCAAACAGAGCAAGCATGCGCTTGCGGCCCATTTTTTCATTTTAAACTTTTAGTAAAGAAAACGATTCATTTTTGAAAAATTATAAAAATTTGGCCTATTTTTTTGTTGTACATTGCGGCATTTACAATATTTTCAAATCTCAGGGCCGACCTTATTCAACTTCACCAATGCTTCGTAAATAGAGGTAAATAAATAAAATCTTCAACAGAAGAAGAAGGAGAATCTTGCAAATGAAGCTTGTAAAAGAAGGCAAAGAAAAGATCAAAGAGAAGTTAACGTGATTACTCGCATGTCTCTCTCAATCATGTCTTAGCATTTTTCATTTTATCTAGTGTTTAGGTTCATCTTTTGTGTCGATCTCCCCTGGAGGCTAGAGCTTCATCTCTATCCATAGAATTATGGAAGGACTAATACATTGAAAACATCGAGAAACTATTGCTAAAGACATAAACAAACACTTAATGTATATAACTTTCTTTAACTCCTCAACATTATCTAACGGAATCGTTAACCATATTTAACTATTGACTAACATGATATATATATATATATATATATATATATATGCAAAGTCAATGAAAGTTGATGTTTTAAATGGTTTTGGTTGAAAAATGTGAGTATTAAATGGTTCACTTAAAATTTTATGGTTTAAATGACCTAAATTTAAAAGTTCGTGGGTTAAATGATTTTTTCAAAATTAAAGTGATTTGTAGATATGATGAGTTATGATTGTATTCTAATTGCTATTAATTACACATGAAATCAAAATTAAATCTTCCTAAAATTTTAACCCAAATCTTAGGATAATCTATCGAATTTGAATAATGCATTATTTTAATTCCGTAATTCAAATCATTGATTGAGTAAAATCCTTTAGTAAAGAGATTTCAAAATTAAGAACCAATAATACAAGATTTTAAGTTATATTAATGAATGAATTTCAATAACAAAAAAACAATAACACTAGATTTTAAAATAAAAATTAAAATCTACTACTATTAAACAACACTGAATTATAAATAAAATGAAATAAAGTTCTATTATTATTATTATTATTATTATTATTATTATTATTATTATTATTATTATTATTATTATTATTATTATTTTTCAATACCATAGCTAATTTTTTTAAAAAGCTATGTTCTCTCTCCTACAATTCTACGATGAAAAGGTGTAAACGGTTACACCGATCTTTTCTCCGACAATGGCGCGGTAACCGCCAGCGGTTATTGTCGGTTTTCTTCTGTGTCTTTTATGGAACTACTCCATATAAACTTCCATTTGCTTCTAAGCATTCTCTATATAAAGACTACAGCCTTGTTAGTGATTCTTTTTTCACTCAAATTCCCCCAAAACTTGATATGCTAGAAAAATTTGTATCAAAGACGCAAAGTCTCACCATTGGTCTTGAGGATGATGCGGTTCATATCCCATTTGATGATTGTAACCAGGCCCTTTCCGTAACACAACACAACCTTGTTGTTGTTCCTTCCAATCCGCAAAAACAGAACATAAGGGCTATGATGGTTGCTCTACCACGAATTTGGGATGTGAGTGACTTTGTTCCCGGTCTGGTAATTGACAATTCTAAATTGCAATTCATGTTTCCAAATGCCGACTCACTGGATAGCGTAATCCAGAGAGGTCCCTGGGCATTTAACGACTGGATGATTTCAACACACAAATGGGCACCAAATCAAACTGAAGAAGAATTGAAGGATATACCGTTCTGGGTTCAAATCCAAGGCATCCCGATGCAGTTTCTAACGCCGGAAATGGTGATGCAAGCCAGCCACAATCTGGGCCATTTTTCGGACACATATTTCACTGACATCGGACATGCGGCGAATGTGGTCCGGGTGAAGTTGCTATGTAACTTTGATTTTCCCCTGAAATTTCAAAGATTGTTTTACTTCGATGCATATGCAGTGGTTCTCAAATTTCAATATGAAAAATTGAAAAATTTCTGCTTTACCTGTGGATCGATGACCCATGACCAGGCGGATTGTAACCACCCGGGTGAACCACCGTCGCCTCCTCCAGCAGATGATGATGATTCTGATGCCGACGATGATGAAGATCCGGCTGAAGAGAATCCTGAAGACCCGATTCTTTCTCCTCTTACTGGCTCTCCTCTTCCACCATCACCGGCTAAATAAAAATTGTTGTAACTCCACCACAATCCAAGAAGCGGCACACTGAAGACACTCCCCACTCTCGTCCGATGTACCATTCTGGCAGATTCAGCGGCGGCAAATCAGAGATTCGATGTATCACCGACAAAGAGGAGAGTCATGAGATCATTTTTAAGAAGCATCGTGTGATTACAGATGTTAATGGGCTTTGGTACTAGGCCTCTCAACAGATGGATGCTGGTCCATCACAAGTAACACATTCATCGCCCAATGTTGTTTCTGAAGAGGCGGTTCCGACTGAAAAGGGCTGGGTGGACCCAAATCCACCAGAGGCGCCATGAATACGGCCTTTTGGAACTGTCGTGGGTTGAAAGAGTCCACGGTAGTTCGACGCCTTAAAAGAATAACTCGCCGTTATTCTTTGGACATACTCTTTTTAGTGGAAACTAAAAATTTCGATGATGTAGTTCGTGATGTAGCTTCAAGACTTCAATTTGACTTTGTTAAGTGTGTTTCAAGGACGGGAGGGGGGGGGGGGGGG
>OVBE01001179.1:17476-39177 GCA_900406425.1 Iberis pinnata
TTAGCTTTATTATGGAAAAGTAATGTAAGAGTTTCAATTCTGTCTATGGATCTGCGGATGATCGATTGTAAGGTTACTATTTATGAAGTATCTTTCTACTATACCTTTGTCTATGGTTACCCTAATCGTCAATACCGACATATATTATGGGAAAGGTTACAAAGAATCTCCATTACCCGTAATGGTCCTTGGCTCCTCAATGGAGATTTCAATAAAATATTATCACCTTTGGAAACTCGGGGTGGTAAAGCTCGTGAGCAATGGACCTTTACAGATTTTAAGAATATGGTTGGCATTTGCGGCCTTAGCAATCTCCCCTTTCTTGGTAATAATATAACTTGGGCTAGGAAAAGGCGCTCTTACACGGTGGAAAGCTGGTTAGACCGGATCTTTTCCAACAAAGAATGGGCGGCATTGTTTCCGGCATCTAAAACACAATACCTTGACATGGTGGAAAGTGATCATCGGCCTGCCTTTATCACTATTCGCACTCATATTGAGTCGGGTTTTAAACCCTTCTATTATGACTCTCGGTTTGAAGACCAAGAAGAATTCAGTTCGATGGTTAACCGTGGTTGGAATGGTTCCAGGACAAATGTAGCGGTGATGACTCAAGTGGCTAATTGTCGCAAAGAGATCTCTAATTGGCGATCCCACAACAACCAAAACTCACAAAAAAGAATTATGGAGCTTCGGGCCACCATAGATGCCGTACTCCATGATCCTCTTATTACTGCCGAACAAGTCCATATGTATAGAACAGAGTTGAGTACTGCATATCAAAAAGAAGAGGAATATTGGCACATCAAGAGTCGGAATGCATGGCTGCAAACTGGCGACCATAACACCAAATATTTTCATGTCGTAACGCGAAATCGATGAGCACGAAATCGTATTTTGACAATGCAATCAGATTCTGGTGTTTGCATATGTGGGAATCGTTCTATAGCTCATAAAGCTGAGCAATACTTTACAACATTGCTCACTAGTCAATGAGAACACAATTCACGACTCATTTTGGACACATTGCGTATTGTTGTTACTCCAGACACTAATACAGCACTTACTAGCCCGATTCTGGATTCTGAAGTTATGGAGGCCGTTTTTACTATTGGGGAAACGAAAGCACCAGGCCCCGATGGATTCTCTGCAAAATTTTATCACCGATATTGGAATATCGTGGGTCCTGCTATTACTCGCGAGGTTTGCTCGTTTTTTTAGACATATAGAATTTCCGATAACTGGAATCACACAAATATCTATCTTATCCCCAAACTTGATATGCCAGTGACAATGAAGGACTTTCGACAAGTCAGTCTTTGCAATCTTCTGTACAAAATCATTTCAAAAATCCTGGTAAATAGGATGAAACGTTTTTTACTATATTTGGTGGCTGATAGTCAAGCTGCCTTCGTCCCTGGTCGGTCTATCACTGACAATGTTCTTATTTCCCATGAATTATTTCATGCTTTGCGCTCAAAGAAGTCCATTGCAACTAATTATATGGCGGTTAAGACATACATCAGTAAAGCATATGACCGTCTGGAATGGCATTTCTTACGTGATGTCATGTACAAAAAGGCTTTTCTCCATGATGGATTGGTTGGATTCTACAGTGTGTTACTACGGTCTCATTTTCTGTTTTAATCAACGGAAGTCCCTATGGACACTTCTACCCGCAACGGGGTTTGCGTCAAGGGGATCCTCTTTCTCCATATTTATTCATTTTATGTGCTGATGCACTCAGTTCCATGCTCATGTCGGCTACTAACACGGGTGAATTATCGAGTATTAAAATATGCCCTCAGGCGCCAAGTATAGATCATTTGTTTTTTGCCGATGACTCCCTATTTTTCCTCAAAGCTGACCATCAGAATGCTCATAAGCTCAAGGACATTTTCCAACAATATGAAGCGGCCTCTGGCCAGGTAATAAATTTTGATAAATCTACTATCACTTTTGGAAACAAGGTCTTTGCGCACACAAAGTCTAGTATACAACTAATTCTGGGGAATGCTAGGAGTGGGGGTATTGATCGCTACTTGGGCCTTCCTGAACATACTGGTTGTAAAAAACGTGACTCGTTTTCTTATATCCTAAATACGGTCCAACAACGTATCTCCGGTTGGAAATGCCGCTTCTTATCACCAGCAGGGTGAGAGACCCTATTAAAGAGTGTAGCCATGGCTTTACCTATCTATTCAATGAATTTTTTCCGGCTACCTTCTACTCTTTGTAAGGATTTGGATAATGTTATGTCCAAATTATGGTGGGGCGGTACATCGGACCGAAAAGGAATGGCATGACTTGCATGGCAGAAACTACAACAACATAAGATCCTAGGTGGGTTGAATTTTCGAGATTTGATCTTGTTTAATAAGGCTTTGCTAGCGAGTCAAGCATGGAAAATACTGACATATCCACACATGCTTCTCGCTTGTTTACTCCGTGCTTTATATTTCAAAGATGGCAGCTTTTTTAACGCTCGTCAAGGCACTCGTTCATCTTATGGATGAAAATCTATATGTTATTGTTAAAACAAGGTTTACGAGCAGACATTGGAGATGGTACATCTATCCAGATGGGCTATGAGCCATGGTTATTTACAAATCCCCCACGATCAGCTGTAACAACATCTAGTCATTCAAGAAATCTTCCAGTTTCAACATTGATTTGTCCAGACACAAGGATGTGGGATGACACTGCATTACTGCACATATCCATGTCGATGATCATTCATTAATCAAACGCCAATATATTCCTCCATTGCCTACGCATGACTGATACATATGGCTTTATACGTCATAGGGTTACTATATTGTTCGATCTGGATACCGGTTGGCCTTACTGCGGTCTATAGATGATTCTACCCCATGACCGCCTGTATCGGATCAAGTTGAGCTGGCGAGTAACATCTGGAAATTACCCATACCGCCGAAACTGCGGCATTTTCTGTGGCGTTTGAGTTCAGGTATATTGCCAACCTTTCGCAATTTACATAGACGGCATATTACTCAACATTTATAACGTCCACGAGGATGTCTTCACGATGGGAGCGATGAACATCTATTTTTTAACTGTCCTTATGCCCAAGGGGTCTAGCGGTTTTCTGGTATACAGTTACCACATATGACGGATTCTAATACTTCTTTCCTTGTGAAGTTAGAACAGTTAATCCATCTGGCAAACCAGGATCTCCACAATCCCAACGCAGGTATCCAGGCTTTTTGGTTATTATGGCATTTGTGGAAAGTACGAAATTCACTAATTCATAATCATCATGTTCTGGATATTCCTGATCTTATGCGCCGGGTCACACGGGATATATAAGAATGGTTCATAGCTACAAAGACAACCAGTGCAATAGTGCCTCCTGGTCACTCATGTATGACCCGTACCACAAAATGGTCACCTCTAGGTACATCTTTGGTTAAATGTAATTTTGATGCAGCTCACCGTGTTGATAACCAAGCTTTGGAAGTTGGATGGATACTTCGGGATGCCTAAGGACGATTTCTACATTGTGATCAAACCTGCTATGCTGGCTGCAACACTTTTGAGGAGGCTGAGCTTACACAGCTCAATGTGTTCAGAATCTGGGTTATAATAAAGTGATTTTTAAAGGAGACAATTCGACAATAATTCGTGCCATTACTAAGCCAAGTAAGTATATGCGGTTGGAACACTATTTACACAGCTGGCAATATTGGAATCAGCAGTTTCAAAACACCAGACTCCAATTTAGACCTTGAAAACAAAATATTTGTGCTGATTATTTGACTAAATCGGCCATCGTAAATACTGTTTATTTGTCAATTAACAATGTTTGTTCTTAATCAATGTGTAAACAATGATTTTAATGAAAGTATTTGTTAAAAGAAAACAAGAAAGAGAGGTATAATGAAGCCCAGCCCATTTGTAATAGATGGGCCTAGCTCGTAAAAATAAACTAAGAGAACAACATCTTAGGGTTCGTCACTTCAGATCTGTCTTCACCACTTTTCTTTGACTATACTCTCTGCTTTTTTCAAGTTCTACATCGCAGGTTAAATTTCCAGATCTCTCTCAATTTACATACGGATTCTTCAGATTGTTAATAGAAATCGTTTGTTCTAGAGATGAGGAGATACAGTCCGCCTTATTACAGCCCTCCGAGGAGAGGATATGGTGGAGGTGGTCGACCTAGAAGTCCTCCTCCTCCTTCTCGACGTGGTTACGGTGGTGGTGGTGGTGGTGGTGGGGGTGGACGTAGGGGATCTAGTCATGGAAGTCTCTTAGTTCGAAATATACCTCTTGATTGCAGGTATTCTCCTTCTATCCGTAAATATAGGGTTTTTGTTATCTTTCTAAGATACTTTTGGTTTGATGATTTTGTTTGTTACTTCTTTGCTTTAATTTTGTAGACCAGAAGAGCTTCGTGTGCCTTTTGAGAGGTTTGGACCTGTGAGGGATGTTTATATCCCGAGAGATTATTACTCAGGGTGAGTGAGCCTTCTCTCCTCTCTTCTCTATGTTGTGATCTTTTCATTATACCTGAAACTACTGATTCTCTGCTCCAAATGATAACTTGTCCTTTGAGTCTGACTTTGATTTGTGAATCATTACTAGTTATGTGTTGATTAGTATATGATTCTCCTTCAGTGAAATTTTATCTGTAGAGTTTGCTTTCTTCAGTACAATTAGAGCCATTTTCACTATGTTTGTTACTTTGTTTGTATTACAACTTTGTCCAAACTCTTTACTGTTTTGCTTTGATGCTGAACAAAATTTCCATGATGAGAAAGGGGGTTCGTTTCTCAAAGGTGTGAGTTTAACTTCTTGTCTTGTTTACTCTTCGTTTATCAAACGAGCTAAGTTCTCGAGGTGAGAAGAGACCCTTTTGGTCGAGTTCTCTCTAGCTTCGTTTTGACTTTCTTTTTATTTAGTATAATAAGTGTGGAAATGATTTCCCAGGGGGTATGTTGGCTTGAAGTTAAAGCAAGACCAAGCCCCACATTTTGATGAAGGCTTCGTGAATATAAATGCCTAACTTTTTGGTCCAAATGGGTCATTTCAAATCAAGAATGTTTTGTTTGGAAGCAACTTATAAGTGAAGAATGTTTTGTTTTGAAGCAAGTAATGACTAATGAGTGAAGAATGTTGTATTTGGAAGAACTAGTTAGTCAAGTATATGCCTTATGAAGCTATAAAACAAGTCACTCAAACTTTAGAAGTTTGTTGGGGAAGGCTACTTGAAGAGAACTTTATTTGGATAAATGCTTGTTTTCAAGTTGATGTGCTTGAACTGTTAGGAAAAGGTCTTGCAACTATATGAGACTATGAGTAAGTAAAGATCTGCTTTTTGTAGAAGTTTACAGAAGCTTGACGTTTACGGTATTTGAGAAAGGTATACATTCTAATGGTTGAGTTATAGGCTGATTTTGCTGGTAATTTTAGTTTTTGTTTGCTGATGCTATGTGCTATTGCTGTCAACCATCAACCATTTTGAATTATAAGATTCTTATGAACAATGCAGGGAACCACGAGGGTTTGCTTTTGTCGAGTTTGTTGATGCATATGATGCAGGGGAGGCTCAAAGAAGCATGAACAGGAGAATATTTGCTGGGAGAGAGATAACTGTGGTTGTTGCTTCAGAGTCTAGGAAGAGGCCTGAAGAGATGCGTGTGAAGACTAGGACTCGTAGTAGGTAAGTTATCAATCAAATTGCTTTTCGACATTAATCCTCTGTAAGTTCTTTATCATTTATACAAAGAAGTTGAGAAAAAGAGAATCAAAGATTTTGTCTCATGTTTACAGGGAACCTTCAGGCTCTAGAGGTCGTTCTCATGGTTAGTGATTCTCTTTAAATACGCAGTTGCTCTCTGCTTAACCAACATATCATGAGGTATTTGTCTATTATACACAACTTGAGAATGTTTATGCTTTGTCTATTCTCAGGACGGTCTCGTTCACGATCAGTCTCTCGATCACGCTCTCCTCGTCGTCCAACAGAATCTAGAAGCAGATACCGATCGAGGTATATAAACACATTTCATCCTCCATATCTTTTGCGTCGTTGTGAAGTCAAAAAGAGGTATATAGGATTTACATAATGGGGTGACAGGTCATACTCTCCTGCACCAAGACGAAGAGGAGCAGACTATTCAGCATCACCAAGGAGAAGACAAGAGGAACGTCCACGTTCACCACCAAGAGGTCCTCCTCGTGGAGAAGAAGATGGAAAATACAGTCGCAGGTCCTATTCTCCTGGCTATGAAGGTGGTGGTGCTGCTGAGCAGGACAGAAATGGAGACAATGAAATCAGAGAGTAAGTGAGAGACATTGTGTCTACTGCTAATCCTTCTGTTGGCTCGGATTGTGTCTGATTATCGTGTTTGGACATTTGTTAGAAAACCGGGATATGAAGTAGAGGAAAGACGTCGAGGTGGTGGAAGAGTGGTTTCAAGGTCACCATCAGGATCCAGGTCCAGATCTGTGGAAGCATCTCCAAGATGAAACATATCTTGGAAAAACATGTCTCTATCAGACCAAACTTTGTGAAACTCTTATTGGCTTTGTCTCTGTGTGCTTAAAAACTTGTCACTCTCTGGCTTCGTTGAAGATATTTCGTCTTATGATGTGATGTTACTTGAAGTTGCTCAGTTTGTGAGTCTTTCTTCTCTTTTTAGTTTCTTCCTTTTATAAATTAAGTAGGAGATTCTTCCAAATTGGTTATCAAATTTCGGTGAATTGTTTCTACTCATAAAGAGACAAAAGACTAAAAATTTTGAAAACGTGTCTTAATGTTTTTGAGTTCGACCCCGAAATCCATACTGAATAATTGTCAAAATAGACAACCATGTGTTAATTTGAAAATCTCCAATTTCAAAGAAGTCAAATTAGGTTTAAGGAGTCTCAAAAGACTACCTACTAGCCAAATTGGATGTTTCTTGGGTCTTTTTGAGACAAAAGTCAACCACTTTCGTTTTTCTTGGGTCTTGGTCTTTTTAAGAGTGTCTTCGAACTAGGGGTAAGATGGTCAAAATCGACAACGTTATCTTTATTTGAAAACAGCTCCAAGATTCTTAAAAGACCAATTAAGTCTTAAGAATTCTAGAAGTCATTAGAGCATCTCCAATAGAGAAACTCTTAAAAATTTCTTAATAAAAAAATAATAATATTATTTTTAAAAAGATGTGAATAGTGCAAGAAACCCAAGAATAAAACATGTGTGAATAGTGCAAGAGTCAACTCTTATATAAAAGCTTTAAGGACTTTCTCTCTCCAAGTTTCTTAACATTTTATTATATTTTATTCTTAAGAAACCCTTAAGAAACATTGTTGGAGATGGTCTTAGGATGTTTCTTGCTTTTGTCTTCTTATTTTTGTGTGTGTACAATCTCAAACCGGTCATAGAACTAAGGATAAGATGGTCATTTAGTTTAGTTGACCGGACCAATAAATGATTTGGTCCAGTTTGGAACCACTAGGGCAGATTGAGTTTGATGTTGAAAATTAATAAATAATAAATAAAATTGATTGGTCTGCGTTTATCTCTGGTGTATTTAAAGACTTTTTCTCTCTGACACAACTTAAAACTTTCATTTCTCTTTTCATCTTCTTCTTCTTCTTTTAAAAACGAAAACCCAAAAACTTTAAAGACAAGAAAAAAAAAAAAATCTCTGAGGAGATGGCTATTGGAATCCTTGAGGTTAATCTGATTAGTGGCAAAGGTCTCAAGAGCTCTGACTTTCTTGGTAATCTCTTATTCTTTCAGATTTGTAATTTTAAAATCTCTTATTTTGTTTTATGGAAAATATTCTTACTTTTTGTTTTTTTTTTTATTGATTTTAGGTAAAATAGATCCTTATGTTGAGATTCAATACAAAGGACAAACCCGGAAAAGCAGCGTCGCTAGAGGTTATTAAAGTTTTTTTTTCTTAATACTAATTTTCCTTAATTATCAAATCTAATTTAGCTTAATTAGGCTCTTAATAGTTTCACTTATTTCTTGTTTCATGAGGCAGACTAGTTCTTCAATTTTCACATTTTTTATTTTTTTAAAAATAATTTACTCGGATTTTAGAAATATAAAACAGCCACATGCTACTCAACTAATAGTTGTAGTTGATAAGTAAATGTAACTACATCAACAAGTCAACAACTATTAAATATTCGTATACTAAATCTCAACTATCTATAGTCCATTTCCGTTAGTTAGAAATTCAATAAGAGTATTTATCTAATGAAATAATAATATTTTTAGTTTTAATTTTATTTTTTAATAAAAAAATTATGTGAACCAATAGGAATTTTGTTTTTTGGTCAAAAACCAATAGGAATCTAACACATATAAAAAACTTTTTTAGAATTGGTTCTAAAAACTCTTAAACAAGAATCAATTCTGATGTCTTTTTTCTTTTTGTAATATTTATTAATATTATATTTATTAAGACACATTTTCAAAACTTATTAGAAAATTATTTAATTTATAGAACATCTATAATGTAGTTAAGTTATTATAATTTACTTGTTAAATGGATGTTATGTGGTCAAATGTGAAAAATATCAATCTACAATAGCTAGTATACTCATTATTCAGAAAATTGTTGTTCATCTTAATATCATTTTTAATGTTATATTATTATTATTTATTAATATTTATTATTTTGCTATACGTCATTGCAATATTTTTTTATTAAAGTTGTGGAAGCTTGTAAGTTTTCTTATATTGTTTGATCTAGATCTTGGAAAGTGTTTTATGGAGCTTTCTTCTTAAAGTAGTCATCTCATTTTGCATGATTTGGCCAAGCTCATGTATATAACCAATCAACATCAATACACACCAAACTTCATATTACATTTATTAACTATAACTAAAATAATAAATTCTTATATGTAGTTTGGTGTGTATTGGTGATGATATCATTGTCAAAAAAAAAAAAAAAAAAAAAAAAAAAAANATGATATCATTAAATAATGTATATTTATTATAAACTATAACTAAAATAAATTAAATGGTGGTGGTTTAGTAGTTTTCAACTAAAGACGAATTATCACGTGTTTAAATTAGAAATCGATTCCACTTAAATGTTTAATTGTTAAATCATTATTTTTGGTCAGTCGAATATGATTTTACTCATTTAAAAAAAAAACTCGGTGAATAAGTTACAAAAATGTGAACAAATAGGCAAAGTGAAATACGCAAAACTATAAGATTATCTTTTACCTTGATAAAAATGCTAGTGTCTAATTTTGATTTAAAATTTCTTGTGTTGCTTAAATGTGAGAAGATGGAGGTAGAAATCCAACATGGAATGAGAAATTGAAATGGAGAGCAGAGTTCCCTGGCTCTGGCTCCGACTATAAGCTCATTGTCAAAGTCATGGATCATGATACTTTCACCACTGACGATGCTATAGGCCAAGCTACGTAAGTACCATTTTACATTTGTTTAAAAATAGAAAAGTAAAAGCTTGTTGTATATTGTGATATTAAATGTTAAGGTCCTTAATTTCATTGCAAGTTAAAATACAGTCCATCTAGAAAAAATACGTTTTTAGGTTTGTCTAATGGAATCCGATTTGAAACTTATATAAAAACCTCTACGAAATTTTAATATTTTTTTATCACATATAAACCCTAAAATGCATAGTATATATTTGCTTCAATATTGTTTGTGGTATTTTTGGAGCATTAATTTTGGAATTTGAATTTTTTTTGATGGTGTTTGAATTTTGAATTTCTCTAAAACGCATATAAAAACCTCTACGAAATTCTAATATTTTTTTATCACATATAAACCCTAAAACGCGTAGTATATATTTGTTTCAATAGTGTTTTTCTTTTCATCTATCATAATTGTTTTTATAATCTCGCGGAAAATTCACAATAAATAATAATGGTTTCTTTGGCTTTGAAAATTTGGAAAGTATTATGTTCAAGTATTCTTGCTATGATTGATTCCCATTTAAAATTTGGAGCATCAGTTCTAGATTAGTGGACTATAAACTGGTTTTAGATGTTTCATATGATCAGGGTCGGTCCTGAGGCCAAGCAGAGCAAACACGAGTTTGCGGCCTATTTTATATTTTCAAAATTTTACTTGAAGAACTGGCTCATTTTCAAAATTTTATTTTAACAATCGGTCTATGTTTTTCATTTTATCTTACGACCTTTAAAATGGCAGACCGACTCTGCACATGATACAATTATCCACGAACTTGTATATAAGATAAGCCTAGATTATCCACAATAATAATGTTGGGTTGATTTTAATTATTAATAGGGTACATGTTAAAGAGCTATTAGAAATGGGAGTAGAGAAAGGAACGGCGGAGCTAAGGCCAACCAAGTACAACGTTGTTGACTCCGATCTCTCATTTGTCGGCGAGCTTCTCATCGGAGTTTCTTACTCTCTTCTGGTTCACTCTCTTTCTTTTTTATTTTTACTTATATTCGAACTATGTTTTTATTTACCATTTGATTGTAACTATTTATGTTTATTTTATATTGGGAATTTTCAGCAAGATAGAGGAATGGATGCAGAAGAGTTTGGAGGATGGAAACACAGCCAAATTTGATTAGATTCACTTAATTAAAAGTTGCTGATTTTATGTTCTTGTTTGATCCCTAGTGTCATGACCCTATGCATAAATTTGAAAAGATTTTAAACTAATATTTAACAAGATTTGTTGGTTTTATGGTAACTTCCAATTTATAAAGAGTTTGATATACCCCCAATGTGTGTACAAGATTTCACTGTAACTTTTATAATTAAATTATGCAGAAATGTATGAAAATTTGTTATATAAAGAATAGATTTTTAGTAGTATATGTAATTATAATCAAAATTAGGGAAAATCAGTAAGCTGAATTAAAATGGCCTAAATCGTTGTAACTTTTGTATTTGCAACTTACATTTTTGAAACTTTTTGTGCAGAAAGTTATAAAATGTGACCTTTTTTTTATAATGACTTCAATCTATTGGCACATTGTTGTAAGTTGCACTGCAAAGTTTTCGAATATGTGTAACATAACAAGTTATAAGGCACTTCCATGTAGCATATATAGCTTACAACACTATGGTCTAAATGGAACAATTAAGAGAATTAACAGAATAAACATTAGTGAAAAAATATAATATAGAGGAATTCTTTGAAACACCATAAAAAAAAATTCAAATTCCAAAATTACCACACACTCCCAAAAGTTCCAAAAATACCACACACTCTCAAATGTTCCAAAAATACCACAAACATAAAAAGTGATTTATAAGAGTTATAGAATTTAATATTTTGTGTTTGGGTTCACTAAATAGAATTTAGGGTTTAGTTTTGAAAGGGGTAGGATCTGGTTTTGGGATTTTAGGGTTTAAATTTGAAGTTTTAAAGTTATTTCAATTTTTGTGGTATTTTTGGAACAAAAACATTTTTGTGGTATTTTTAGAAAAAATATGGTATTTTTGGAAGTTTTGGGAGTGTGTGATATTTTTGGAATATATCTAGTTTTTGGTGGTATTTTTGAGAATACCCCAAAAATATAGTTAAGTGGAATAAAGAATATTGATGATTAGATTTTGTTCTTTTAGTTCTTTTGCAAAATTGTAGAGGAATATTTTCCACAAAAATTTGTTCAGAGTTTCAATTTTATTGGTAGAATAAGTTAAATATATATTATTTTTTATTTTTTGCATTTTTCAACCTGAAGGATACTAAATTAGAAGAATGATCTATTCTACTAAAGATTATTCAAATGATATAATATTTTTTTAAAACTTAATTCCACTAATTATTTTTTTCTCTAAAGGCATATTGATAGACTTAGAATTTTATCCTAAAACTATACTGCAGAGATAGATCACTATAGCACAGTAAAAGGATCGAATCCACAGAGACTAGACAGCACAACTTTCAGTTCAATCTCAAATCAAACTAAAAAGAATAACAAGATGATTGTAACATAATTAAAGCAATAATTGAAATAAACAGTTGTGAACAATAAACTAAAGACGTCAAGCAATAGGCAACCCACATGAAATCATGTTTAAAAGTCAGGTTATCATGCAAGGATTTTCGTTTGAAAATAGTTCTCAACTCAAAAAACAGAAACTAGATTAATCTCCTCCCGAAGTATTAATCCCTATATTCAAATTTCTAAAGAAAAACTCCCACCATATTTAGATAATTCAAATATGCATTATAGTTCAGATTCGATAAGTTCATAAACCCCTAAGACAATACTCCCGCAAGCAAAGACATTTACTCATCTAGATTAAGTCAGATTTATAAACCAAATCTCTAAGTATTTATTAACCTATTATCAAGAACTAGGTAATCAAGCTAATTCATGCATTAAGTTTAAATCTAGACTGAGAACCTAACAAATTCAATCCCTTTATGAATAACCCTAACAATCAAATATGATTTCCCTGGAAAAAAACCTAAAACCTAACTAATGAACTACTCATGCATTGCAAAACAAAAGCAACACACAATCAGAGAAGAACACATGACTAAACATATGAAAGTAGATATTGGTATATAAAATCAGAGTTTATAATTCTTCTCCAAATAAAGAATTCAGATCCGTCTCTCTGTAAAAGCTCAAAAGTTGTAAAGCGTAAAAAGAAAATAATGGAAGTCACAAGGCTTATATAGTTTTGGAAAAAAGAAATAACTAAAAACTTGATAACATATAGGCTTGATGACCCAATGTACAAAATATGGAAAATCTTCATTCTTCTTCGGGTGAAGGGATCGATCGATCTCCCTAGGGATTGATCGATCTCTTTTAAAAACTGCTCGACCCTTCTCTTGATGCTCGATCGAGCTCTTAATTCAAAATAATCTAGGAGAATCTTCCCGATCGATCTCTTCGTGATATATTATGTTTTAACACATTTTATCTCTTATTTTGCATCCATTCTAAGTAGTTTTTCATTGCGTATAGGTTAGTTTAGCACACATTTGCATCGCATTTCATTTGTTCATGTGTCAGAAGTGGAGGAACCGAAAAACGCGGATCAAAGGAGCTTAAAAGATTAAAGAAATGGTGGAAACGAGCGGTACGGTTTGATGTACCGGTTTGGACAAACTGGTACAGGTAGAGAAAGCATTTTCAGGGGCATACCGGTTTAATGTACCAGTTTAGACAAACCAGTACGAGCAAAAATCAGAGACCATAAGCTAAGCATCAGGATGGTGTACATGTGTGTCTAAACCGGTACACACGAAGAAAATCTATACCGGTTTGGCCAAACCGGTATCGATCAGAAAAAGTCAACCTTTGACTTTCCCTTTTGGTTTAATACCATTTTTAATTGGGTAAACCCAACTGTTTTTGGGTTAACCCAAGACTTTTTTAGGATACTATTTAAAACCTTTTACCTAATTTTTAGAGATCTAATCTTTTTATCTCTTTTTCTCTGAAGAGTGGATTAGTCTAATTAAGAGAATGTTAGACCAAGGATTAGCATTGAATGATAGTATAAAGCATCATGAGATATTGTTTGATCACCAAAATCAATAACCTTTGTCCATTTGTTTAGGATTTTTAGTATGATTTACATTTTAATCTTTTGTTGACTTTGTTTAATCTTGTTGACTTTTGCATTGTTGACTTTTGTTGACTTTTGGAATTATGCATGATTAAGTGTTCTAAAATTATACCATTCTTATTTTTGTTAGACTAGACGTGATTCTCCTAAGTTTTAGTGTGTTAATTGCTCCCGATTTGAATTGATCCCTAAGTACTTCAATGGGGTTTGAGTAGCCTTAGGATACTTGTTAGACAAATGACCAAAAATTCTTGTTTATCAAATTGGCACCGTTGCCAATTCGGGAATTCAATTAGCCATTAGGACTTTGAATTTGTTTGGGACTAATCCTTTTCTATATGACATTACTAATCTCTCTACGTGCTTTGCTTGTGCATTCTCAGGTGTTAGTATTTGTAGATGGAGCAACAAGCAAGGACAATTGGAACCAATAACGCACATAATGCTCATAAGCATGTGCCGACATCCGTGCTCCACCAATTTCCAACAAAAACTTCGATATCAAGTCCAACTTAATCAACATGGTCCAAAACTCAAAGTTCCATGGTATACCTATAGAAGATCCTCTTGATCACTTGGACAATTTCGATATGTTGTGTAGCATGGTGAAGATTAATGGAGTCACCGAAGATGCATTCAAGTTAAGATTGTTCTCATTCTCTTTAGGAGAAAAATCTCGTATATGGGAGAAGAATTTACCTAAGGCCTCCATAGAAAATTGGGAAGCTTGCAAGACTCTAAGTTCTTCTCTATAATAAGAACCGCGAGACTTAGGTATGAGATCTCCGGTTTTGTGAAAAGGGTAGCGAATCATTTAATGAAGCTTGTGAAAGGTTCAAAAGCTACACTCTACAATGCCCACATCATGTTTCTCTAATGAGAGTCTCCTTAGTACTCTATATCAAGGTCTTCTTTCGAAGTATCGTATGATGTTGGATACCGCTAGCCATGGCAACTTCTTTAGCCAAACCGAAGACTATGAAATGAAACTTGTTGAGAATCTTGCTCAAAGTGCTAGTAATTATGGGGAAGCTTATGATCGCATGGATATGGATAGTGGTAGCAATGCTAGCTACAAGAAATACATTCAATCACTTGAAGAAAAGTTGGATAAGTTCATACTTTCCCAACAAAGAGCTGTTAACTTTGTTGGTGACCATGAAGAGAATGTTCAACAAGAGGAGATAACTCATGAGGAGATTGCTTATGTTGAGAATCAAGGTTACAATCAAGGGTACAACAATTACCATCAAAAGTCAAAACAACAAGGAGGTTTTCAACCTAAGCCTCAATTCATTAACCAATGTGGATATCAACCCCAACCATAATTCTTCTCCAACAAACCTCAAGTTTTCTTCAATCCTCCAACCAATCAACAACAACAACCTCAAGGAAGTTCTTCAACCTCCAACTCTAGTGATCAAACAAATCAATTGTTGAGACAACTCTTAGATGGTAAAGGGAAGATTGCAATTGAGTTTGGAATTTTCAAGAAGGACATTCATGCAAAGACCGATGATCTCCATACCAAGATTGAAAGCATGACTTCTCATTTGAAAGTTGAAACCTTTAGACAATATGCTCATCTAAAAGTCCTCGACAATCAAGTAGCTCAACTTGCTTACTCCTCAAAAAGACCAATGTGACACCTTTTTGAAAGTTCAGATTCAAGCCACAAAGAGTATGTAAATGCTATCTCTCTAAGAATTAATAATGAGTTGCCACCACGTATTCTCATTGAGGACAATGAGAAACAAGTCGAGGGGGTAGTCATTCCTATTAAGGATGAAGCAAACTCCAAAGAGGATATTATGGAGGCAAAAGAGGAAAAAGAAAGAGTTGAGGCCTCTAAGAGCAAGATACCTAATGAGGAGAAAGGATCAATATCCAAGGCATCTACCTTTGAACCTTCTCCTTATGAGTCTAAGCTACCATTTCCTGGAAGGTTCAAGAAGGAATCGATCAAGAAGTATAAAGTTCAATTCGAAGAAAAAATAAAAGAGGTGAAAAAGGAAATGCCAAAGATTGAAGAATTCTTGGCAAACCCTCAAAATAGTGTGTTCTTGAAGGATGCAATTAAAAGAAGCTGAAAACTTTGGAAGGAATGATGAAGTTTACACATGAGAATGATGCAAAGAATGAAGATTCAAAGGAAGCAACACCTAAAAATCTTAAGGAACCGAGACGTTTCACTCTTCCCTATAATTCGAGACCTTTCAAATTTGAGAAGAGCTTATGTGACCTTGGAGCAAGTGTGAGTCTTATGCCACTATCGGTAGTAAAGAAGCTTGGTCATACATATTTCAAACCTTGTGGAATCTCCTTGGTACTTGTGGATAGGTCCATCAAAATTCTGGTTGGATTTCTAGAAGATATTCCGGTGAAGATAAGGGATGAAAATGTGCTCACTGATTTTGTTGTCATCGAAACGAAAGAAGAACCAAATGACCCTCTCATTCTAGGAAGGCCTTTCTTAGCCACTGCTGGAGCAAAGATTGATGTGAAGAAAGGGATCCACATTGGGAATAATCGAGCTCAAAGGTATAAAATCATGGGGAAAAAGAAGAAACCCGCCATTTATGGAAAAAACAATTGGGTAAAAACAAGAGATGCTCTTTCTATTGAGAGCCTTGAAGAAGCTAGAAATGGTAAGATTAGTACTCTCAAAGGTGAAGAGAATGAATACAAAAATTTGGATGGGTTGAGATGGAAGTTAATTGACAAAAGAGGTCCTACAATCCCTCCGGATCCCTCTCAAGCTTGATTGAAAAAGGGAAGTCAAGCTTAGAGACTTAAAACAAGCTCACTTGGGAGGAAATCCCATGTTTTCCTTTGTACATATCCTTTTATGTAAGTTTGCTTATAGTTTTTGACATTTATTTTGGTATGATTTTGGGTATGTTGACTTTTGGGATAGTTTGAATGTTGATTTTTGCAGGTTTTATGGTGAACACAAGGCTCAATGATGTATACCGGTTTCAAGTACCGGGTTTGACAAAACCGAGCTTCAAGGAATCTAAAGCTAAAAAATGAAAAAGAATTGCAAATAAGAATCATATGGTTGCTCTAACACCTTCTATTATTGAGGTAATACTTCTACACCTTGTAGATACATGCATTTTGTCCCTTCCTCCAGATTCTTTTTCACACAAAGGACCGTATGAATTAAATTTGGGGAGAGACCGTAGCTAATATAGTTTCTATTTTTTTTATCTTATCATGCATTGTTGCATTGTGAATAGCTGAGTTTTACAAAAAACCCCTAAAAATAAAAAAAATTTCAAAAATCTTCGAAACATTGCATTTAGCTTCATTTCATTCTTATTTTAGGTTGCATTTAGTTGCATCATTTTCATAGGAAGCCAATGATGATAATGCCTTGTAAATGTTAAGTTCTAGCCTTTTGAATTAGCATCTCAAGTGTGATATGTTAGATTGAGCATTCTAGTAGTCTTGAAAAGTCTTGAAGTTCATGTATTGGATCTTGAAATTTGAAAATCTATTGGTAAAATCTCGAAGCTTGCTAGTTCTAGGTTATCTTCATAACTATTTGGACTTAATTTGGATTACTAATTATCTTGCTCAATAGATATCTTGATGTGTTTCAAGGCTTAATCATTTTTATAACAGTTTTGTCACCCTAAAACCTAAACACTTGTGGCTAAACCGGTCATTTTCATTTTTAGGATGATTTCCCTCTCCACCGTAAAACCCAATTACCCAAACACTTGCTAGTTTCTTTTCTTTAGTGATTGATCGGGCAAAATTCAAGAGTATTTAGGACGACAATTGAACACTTCTATTTAGCTAGATTGAAGACATCATCTAGCTCTTTGGAAGGGTAGTTAGGAATGAGAATGATGGGTATTGGGTAGATCTTAATAGCTTTGGAGTATTAGCTAGAGACTTGGTTCCAGTTCTTGTTCTAAAAGATGAGGGTAGAAGTGGTTTGGTAGTTAAACTTCAGAAAAAAAAAAAAAATTTGGTGAATGAGGGAAAAAAATGATTAAACCCCACTAGTTTGGAAATGAAAAGTATAAAATCCCTAAGTTCTAAGAGAGAGATCTCTAAGTTTCGTAAAGGAAAAGGCTAGGAAATCACAAGAATTACAAGGATAGCTTAAGTGATAAAAAGATGCAAAAAGGAGATAAAACATGTTAAAATAGTACAAGGGAAAGAATGAAGAATCTAGTGGGAAAAGAAAAGCCTAAAATGAAAAAGAAAAAAAATTCAAAAGAAAGAGTTGTTTGGGAAGTTTTGATCTGAAAAGGGAGGGTTAGAACTCTTGGAAGTTGGTAGAATAAGACTCGAGAATTAGAGAATGATTAAAAATGGAAGTTGAGAGATTGTACGCCCCATTTCCCTTTGTCTCGTTTTGATTTTGCTATTTCTATCACTCCCTCTTGAGTGATAACCCAACATTGAGTGTAAACCTTCTTTTGATGCATTGGAATCCCCTTTCGACCTCACCAATTGAAACCTACAAGTTATCTATTTGAGCATGCTTCACTTATAAAGAGAAATTGAATGTAGGAAGATAACTTGGACTAGATAAGTGTACCGTTTGCCTTTAGTAATAGAATGGATAGTGAAAATTCTTGGATGATTTGATGAGTAGAGATATTGGTTTGGGATTGATGATGTATCATGTTTTGGATGTTAGTTCACTAGGCTTTTGCTCAATATTTTGGTTATGAGGCTTCCACCTTCAAACCTCTCTCTCTCTCACTTTCCTTTGCGGTTTGCTTGAGGACAAGTTTGGGGGAGTTGATATATTACGTTTTTAACACATTTTATCTCTTATTTTGCATCCATTATAAGTAGTTTTGCATTGTATATAGGTTAGTTTAGCACACATTTGCATCGCATTTCATTTGTTCAGGTGTAGAAGTGGAGGAACCAAAAATGCGGATCAAAAGAGCTTAAAAGATTCAAGAAAGGGTGGAAATGAGTTGTATCGATTTAATGTACCGGTTTGGAGAAACTGGTACGAGCAAAAATCAGAGACCAAAAGCTAAGCATCGGGATGGTGTACCGGTGTGTCTAAACCGGTACACATGAAGAAAATCTATGCCAGTTTGGCGTACCGGTTGGACCAAACCGGTATCGGTCAGAAAAAATCAATCTTTGACTTTCCCTTTTTGGTTTAAACCCATTTTTAATTGGGTAAACCCAACTTTTTTTGGGTTAGCCCAAGACTTCTTTAGAATAATATTTAAACCTTTTTACCTAATTTTTAGGGATCTAATCTTTTTATCTCTTTTTCTCTTAAGAACTTTGTAATCATATTTTAATCTTATGCTTATTTGAGTTTGATTTCTTGCTTTGATTGCTTGTTTTCTTCTCAAATCTACTTTTAATCATGATTCAACACATATTTATTCTTGGATTTTGTGTTTTCTCAATGATTAGTGAGTAGCTCTTTACTAAGCAAATGTGTTACGTAGATTAGGGTGATTAGATGGTTGACCTTGATGTTTAAGGCTTATATATCTTATATTCTCATTCATTAGGTGTTCTTAATGCTAGATTTTTCTTGGCAATTCAAGTTTAGATCATAGGTGTTTTATTGCCCGAAAGGTGTTCGATGAAATGCTTGAACCAACTATTGAATGCTAAATGAGACATAACCAAGATAGTTGTGATAGTTAGTTTAGTGGTTGATCATGGATTAGAACTTAAGGCTTCTTGATTATGTTATTATCCAAGAGACTGTTTTAGTTTCATGATTAGAGAAGGGATTAGTACCATAAGAGTGGATTAGTCTAATTAAGAGAATCTTAGACCAAAAATTAACATTGAATGACAGTATAAAGCATCATGAGATACCGTTTGATCACCCAAGTCAATAACCTTTGCCCATTTGTTTAGGCTTTTTAATCTTGATTTACATTTTAATCTTTTGTTGACTTTGTTTAATCTTGTTGACTTTTGCATTGTTGACTTTTGGAATTATGCATGATGAAGTGTTCTAAAACCAAACCATTCTTATTTTCTTAGACTAGACATGATTCTCCTAAGTTTTAGTGTGTTAATTGCTCACGATTTTGATTGATCCCCAAGTACTTCAATGACGTTTGAGTAGCCTTAGGATACTTGTTAGACAAAGAACCAACAATTCTTGTTTATCATTTTGCAAAACAACTTTTGATCATATAAAGTGCACAATCGATCTCTTCAGTTTGTCACTTAGTTGAACACTTATGATTAGCTCTGAAATGCATCATTTTGCTCCAAAGCGACCCGAACCCCTAGAATCATGAAAATATACCAAATTTACAAGAAAAACATTCGGAATAATGCATAATAGCAGACATAAGTGCCTACTATTATGCATTAAAACCGAGTAATATCACATATCAATATCTTATAACTCATATAAAGTTAATTTGCATGATTTCTTGAGATATGAGATTGATTATGAACATGATCATAGCTCAAGTCACATTACAAGATTTTATAGGACAAGAAAGCCATCAGAACAAAATATTTCAGAATATATATAAACAAAAATACCTAGCCGTTACTCATTTTCTCCCTGACACACAAATCAAGGCAGCCATGAAGGAGTCGTTTTCCGATGCCGGCGACGATCCTGTTTCCCGATGTCGTCAACTCTGTTCCCTTCTTTGTTATTTTTATTTTCAATTTATTTGTTTCATCGATCTTTTTTTCTTTAATTTCTTTAGTTGCGAGTCTAGGATCTGTGTTCGATGGCATAGAACACTGTCATCTTCAATGCCATAATCATCGATTTGCAAAGGTCATCTTATTTCTCCTTTGTCTTGCTCAGTCAACCACCGCTCCTTTGTTCGAGTCTCTGTCACCTTCGACTATCTCTCACATGTGTTCGAGTGTTGGTGTTGGCTCTATGGCCGGTTCTTTCATGAACAATTTTCCCATGTGCTCAATTTCTAATTCTGGGATAGACATGGATTTACCAACTTCTAGATGTGGACTTTGCCTCTTCTACCTGCTTCAGTCATATTCTTTTTTCAAGGGGGTGAAGTCTCTTTATGGTATCCATTCCTCAGAAACGTCTTCTCAAGCAGATTTCTTCTTGGTGTTGGATCTCAAATGGCTAACTTTTCTGCAATTCGTTACTGCTTTGTGCAGACTTTGTTTCTTCTCAAGAATTTTAGACTGCTGTTCTTTTATTTCATATTCTTTGTGCATTTCTCTTTTGAGCAAGTTAGGATCTCCTCTTTTGAATATCTTTGATACTGCAAGTTTGAGTCTCTTGACTACAAGACTGTATAATTTGAAAAGAGTTGCTTGGTCTAACTGCTTGGATTGTAAGTCTTTAAACCACATTACTTGTGCGTTACCTCCAAATTTTCCTACCGATCATCATATCATTCTTAATAAGCTAGGCATAGGAAAATTACAGTATGCTAGTTCTTCTAGAAATGATTTGTTTGTAGATTGCATTTTTCTGGTTTTGAATATGGAGAAGGATACAATTTTTTCTAGTTCTTTTGATATTTCGAATTTACCTTGTATTGCGGTCTCTACTAGCTTTGGTCTTGTTTTATTGGGTTCTTTTGACATTCCATATCTACCGTATATTGCGGTCTTTACTATTTTTATCGGGTTATTTTGATATCCCAAATTTACCTTGTATTGAGGTTTGTACTAGTTTCGTTCTAGTCTATTTTAACGCTAGGGGTTTAATCTCATTTACTAGCTACGATATCTACATTGTTGTAGATGTTGTTTGGATTGTGTAGGTGAACCACGATCTGACTATCTTGTTTGCTAAAAGAAGTTATTTCCTTAGTTACTTATTTAGAAGAAAAAAATTGTGCATATGGTGCTCGTCATGGAGACTTTGGATTTGGATTTATATCTTTTCTCGATAAACATAAGTGTATGTTATTACACTAAAGTCTTTTTCTCTTTTTTGCTGGGACTTATTGCCAATAGGTGTCGAAGATTCCTTCAAGATGATTTGGTGCACTTGTCTTTTGGTTCTATCATTTGTGTTTTTGTTATTGTTATTGCCGGTTGGTTACCCGATGTTTTAGCTAAATTTATTTTATTATGCGTAATTATTTACTCTTTTAATAGAGTGTGAAACCTTTTGGGAAAAACCTTAAAAATACCTCAACTCTTTAACTTTTGCCACTTTAATACCCGAACTTGTTTCGTTGCCATAATAATA